>OW203731.1:20740200-20855200 GCA_934045075.1 Yponomeuta sedellus | reverse complement strand
AGCATGTTTTTCACTATTGGTGGATGTTGGATCTCTTTTTCGTCTTAACATCATCTTTTATGAGAGCCGTTCAAAATTTATTTCACACAAAACAAACCGCGCCAGAAACACAATTCAAAATTGCCGAAAAAGGTTTTGAAATTACACAGAATAACCGGTCATATCACAGAATTCTCGACATTTTTGACAGCTGCGTTTCAAAATAAAAAAATAAAAAAGTGTTACCACCCTCAAATCTTAGCGTTTTTTGTCTAATCTGTAACAAGAACTAGATTTCGTGAACCAGATCAAAAAGTTACGGGAGAAATCGGATGGTAATAAATCTATTTTTTAAACTTCGTTCAAGCATGATCCGGATTATGAAATCCAGTTTTGCGCAGCAAATGGAGAAAACGGCTCTAAGATATCCTGTGTCGTGGGAACCAGAAACAACGACATCACAAACATTTAAACATCCAAGACATGGGTTTTTTTTTGTCCCCAGCCGGGGTTCGAACCCGGGACCTCTCGCCTGGTAGGCAGATGCGCTACCGCTGCGCCACGGAGGTTGTAGGCACTTATATAATATATATAGTTCAGGAATCGAGTCTTGCAGTTTGTTTAATTACGAATGTATACATACTTTTCAGATTTTTTCTTGTATTTATAGATGTTACTTGGAAAATTTCTTAATTCCCTATAAATTTTGATTTCCTTGAGTGTCGAATATAAGTTCCTTGCCACATAAATGGCCGTAACTTTTTTGCTTCAACTTTGGAAGAGATAAGGAAGAAATAAGTTTGGTTTTTTCCCTTGTGGTTGTAGTGGTTGTAGACTTTAGTATATGGTTTTAAATTTTACTTGATACCTCCACGCGTTTTCGAGATAGAGGGTCTTGACAGACAGATAGACTGACAACAAAGCGACCCCCTAAATGCTTCCGATTTTCCTTTTGCGGTATGGAACCCTAAAAACACTACACCGGAAACGCAGCCAATGTTAACACTACACGGTGTTCTCAGAAATATCGAAATACCTCGAATGGAGGATATTAGTCGGAGTGTGTTTAGAATGACGTTAATTGATATTGGTTTGCCCTGTTAATTTAATTAGCTGCAATTCTCGATACGGATAGGGAAACGATAATGAATTTCAACTAAAGGTATTTAATTAATCTTAAACTCTAAATCTTTATTGTATTACTGAACTGAAACTTTCCTTAGCACTACACCTTATTAACTACATTCCGGATTGACTTGATTTTAATCGGAAGAGTCCGACCAGATTTCGCTCAGATATACAGAGCTCTGATTCGCTGAGCTGATTGGAGACGCAGATCACGTCGTCGATTGCTCGTCACAGAAACCCGAGGGGGGGGAGTATCTAAAATGCATGGTTGTTCAATAGAGTCATATTAGGCCGGTAATGGACGTTTCCTTCACACTATCGGTAGTCTAGTAACAATAACTCGGCACCTCGCATGATTCTATCTTCTTCGCGAGAGATGCCTATTTAATTTGCGCGGGTTATGCCCTCGAAAAATGACATTGTACTGCTCTTGCTCTGTTGACTACTAAATTGAGGCAAATAACAACCATTATAGTGCGTATATAATTTTATTGAAAAACGATGTAAGACTTAGACGCTAGTGTCTGGTCGGACTCTTCCGACAACTATCAAGCAAATTAATCTGGAATTGAGTCAACAATTTTTATTGTAATTATTAAAAGCAATCATTGTGTAGAAAGACTTGACTAGGAAACCTGTGTCTTAGAAGCCAATGAATACGTGACTTACGTATTCATATAAATACAAATTTTTTTTTGATAACAATTTAACACATTTTTAAATTGTTATCAAAAAATTTTTTTTATTATTAAATGTTTTTCCGTCGTGCCTTTAGTTGTCTTTTAAGAGATGTACGCAAGCATAGCAGTGATGTTATTATGAGCAAGCTAAAAATAATTTGCCGAAAATCTTGTGCGACTTTTGTACGGCATTTGAGCCTCATGGAAAACGGAACATATTACCATATAAATAATGTCGATTAGGCCCGCTTCATGTATACCTAACTATGGAACATTTTATCTCGGTTTTATTACAATTGTCGCTGGTGTCATTGGCTGCGTTGCACCGGAGCGTGGGAGAGTTCAATTTCCAACATCCCTTCGCTATCAGCATATAAGTTCAATAAAGTCAGTGGACGTTGCTTTCAAACGGCGATATTACTTAAAGTGAAGACCACTACCACAAAGTATCACTTAATAAACTTTTACAATATTTTAAGGCGCATGGTATGACAGAAGAGCAGAAAGAGCTATGGAGCAAGACATGATAAGTCTGAATTTAGCAGATACAGCGCAGAGGAAAAATAGAGTAATAATTGTCGGAAGCGCTCGTGGCCTAGCCGAACCGAGTGATTGAAAATTACTTGTGTTGAGCAACAAAAGGCGCGGTCGGGCGCAGGACCGGCCTGTGACTACCGCTAGTGACATTCTTCCGAGCGCTTCCGTGCTTCGCAATGCACGTCAAGCCGTTGGTGCAGGCTGTCATGTAATGGCAGTTGTTAAGCCATGTCAGGGGCCTTATGGGCGACTGAAGTTATCAACTTCTGACAGTAAGGCCCGCCACTGTCTTATAATCCTCCACCAACCCGGACTTGGCGCCGGTGGGGGAGTATGGCCTAACCTTCCTGCAATGCAGGAAGAGACCCGTGCCGCAGCTGTGACATACAATGGCTGATATCGAAATGTCGTCATCCGACGTCGAATATTGGTGATCGAATATAGAGTGTGATGTAGCGTTGGGAGGGACTTCTGACGCGGTAGAGCGATGAACGCCGGCTTCTCTATCGGAAGGTCGTGGGTTCGAATGTCGGCATATACCAATGACTTTGGACTCAAAGTTATAAACACTTGTGAAGAAGCAGCAATACCACTCACTAACTGTGAAAGAAAATATCGTGAGGTAACCCTAGTGTCTGAAGTGTTAACATCTGGGTCGCCCGTTTCCGAGTCCATCGTTCTATCCACGAAACATTTAGGACATAAGTATTTCTTAATGATTCGCGATACTCATACATAGTTATATATTAAACGGCTGTAATCGCGATTATTTAGTAGAAGAAAATTAGAAGTGATTACCCACAATAATAATTGACTGTACTCACTACTTCAGTCTACCCGAGACCACGGCAACTGTAACGCTGCCGAAACGTACCCACATTAATAATTGACTGTACTCTCCACTACCCGAGACCACGGCAACTGTAACGCTGCCGAAACGTACCCACAATAATAATTGACTGTACTCTCCACTTCAGTCTACCCGAGACCACGGCAACTGTAACGCTGCCGAAACGTACCCACAATAATAATTGACTGTACTCTCCACTTCAGTCTACCCGAGACCACGGCAACTGTAACGCTGCCGAAACGTACCCACAATAATAATTGACTGTACTCTCCACTTCAGTCTACCCGAGACCACGGCAACTGTAACGCTGCCGAAACTTACCCACAATAATAATTGACTGTACCCTCCACTTCAGTCTACCCGAGACCACGGCAACTGTAACGCTGCCGAAACGTACCCACAATAATAATTGACTGTACTCTCCACTTCAGTCTACCCGAGACCACGGCAACTGTAACGCTGCCGAAACGTACCCACAATAATAATTGAATGTTCTCTCCACTTCAGTCTACCCGAGACCACGGCAACTGTAACGCTGCCGAAACGTACCCACAATAATTATTGACTGTACTCTCCACTTCAGTCTACCCGAGACCACGGCAACTGTAACGCTGCCGAAACGTCGGGAAATAAGGTAATTACGTTTTACCTAATAAATACGTTTATACGTTTTACCGTTTAATATATAACTATGTATTGAAATGAAATGAAAAACGTTTATTATGTACTAAAAGTTACAGTATTTGTCCTGGCTCCCAATCTAGGACCCTGTGCTATGGGTAGCCAGGCACTTTCGTAGTTGCAAGTACAATGTGCATAATTGCAGATTTCTTAGATCTAATTAGATTGCGTTTATACTTATTTAGTTATATATTAGTGAATTGTGGACTAATATAGTGGATGTCCAGCAGTGGACTGCATAATATAGCCTGAAGAAGAAGATGTATTTAGGACATAACTTAAGAAATACCTAACACCTACGAAAACAAGCTTACCTCTGTATAATACAAGTGGGAAGAACAATGAATATGCGGCTGGAAAGAAAATTTCCCGATTTCTCTCTCGTTGGTACATTTTGTATTGTTTTAGGATGAAACAAAATGGCGGCCCTTTTAGGCGTAACGTGCCTGTCTACTGCCTAATCTAATTTGGCTCGTCTACCTTTTAGGTTCTCACTGGACACGTCTGAACGGACCCACGAATTGCCGCAAAAGTATTTTCATAGGAAATCTAATTATACGCTTACTTACGTACGACTTCTATTCTAGAAGTTTGTGTAACTAATTGTAGAGTCGAGTCAATAAATTTTCTTGTCTCAGAATTTTCTATGAAGTGGTAGCAAATTAAGTTTTGGATTCGAATCTTGTCATGTTATGGTTTCGTACGGAAGAGCGCCAACGGAACCCAGGCAGTCTGTCCGTTCGTTTGTCTATAATTCTATAAGTAGGTATGTGATACCTTTAGCTTTCTTTATACCTTGATCCTTAAACACAGTTTAATTATTCGCTTAATATGTTTTATCTCCGCCAACCCGGACAGGCGCAGGATGGGTGACCGTCCTGTGACTACCGCTAGTGCCATTTTTCCGAGCGCTTCCGTGCTTCACAAGGCACGCTAAGCCGTTGGTGCCGGCTGTCATTTAATGGCTGTCGTTAAGCGATGTTAGAGGCCTTGTGGGCGGCTTGATAACTTCGGATAGTAAGGCCCGCCACTGTCTTACAATCCTCCGCCTACCGGGACTTCGCCTCCGTGGTGGATTATGGCCTAACCTTGTAGGAAGAGACCCGTGCCCCAGCAGTAGAGACATACAAAGAGTTGATATCAAGTGTGAGTCGGACTCCCTGTAACGGCTTAGATGTTTCGGAAGTTTCGACTTTTGTAGCAAGACCTTAGTAGAAGCCAATGTGAGACAAAGTCACTTACACACGACATTCACAAGGGTAAACAAACTTGTGCGCGGTCCTAAGCTTTGTTAGCACTTTCGGTGCTGGATTTATTGCATTTGGGGCGATGCACAGTGCCGCGAGTTGTACGGGGTGGAAGACAAAAATCATAACTCAATATATATGCATTTTTTTTTAAATAATTTGTATTCAGATGTATTAATATTGAATATATCTATTATTATTTATGAGTTTTATACCACTTATAGCGTTAAAACTCTTCATATAAAAATTAATTACAATTTAAACAATTCACAATTACCTACAATTCTGTATTTACATTAATTTGTTCGTAATTTAAAACAACCTTAAATAAAAATAATAATATTTTTACACGTACAGGTAAGTTATACCCATATTCGTAAAATATCTTCAATTTTAACAATGTTCAAAAACAAATAATCCTAAAAATCAAAACAAACATTTCCATTTTTATATTTACTAATTACACGACCTATGAGGAGGGCTCCTGAGCTTGTTTGAAGTATAATCCAATATCTATAGTAACTTTAATACATTTATTTGAAATGACCCTTCTCTTTGATGGAACAAGCGGTTCAGAGCTCAACAGGAGACCTCTCATCAAGTCTTGGTTTGACTTTGATCTTGAGCATTTACGGGTGTGAAATAATCGGGGTTTTGTTGCCTCTTTGTTTCTTGCCTTCAGTTCGTCCTCTGATAGTTGGCCAATTAGTAAGGAAAGTGACCCAATTATCTCACACGCATGTACAGTTCGGGTGCACGGCATTACCGTAGACCTTAATAGGTTGTACTTCCTCTTTGATAAGTCTAAATCAAGGCATAGAGCTATTTCTTGATGAGTAGTTACAAAAGATGCCTCTTTCTGTCGAAGTATTAGCAACTAAATCAGCAGCAAATTGCAGCTCCATTGCCAGCCAAAGTTTCCATAACACGCCTTTTCTTGGTCTTCAGTGAAGCTTCAGCAAAGGGCTTGCGCGGCCTGCCACGGGGACGACTAGGGTCAGGCTGGTTTTCATATTTCCTGCTGCATATTTTCGCATATTTCCTGCTGCAGCCAAGATTCGTACCGTTTTTTTAAATCTATGGCGGCTCCGATCAACTTCTTTCCATTTTTTCTCTATTGTACGGCAAAAAACCAGCATTTCTTCGTCACTTGTTCATGAAAATGACAAGGTCATTCTATAAGGTTCAACAAAGAACAAATCTTGATAAAAAGGGCTGACTTTTTGGTTGATTTTGTCACTCTCTAACCATACTAGGTCTGCGTTTTTGATTGCCTGCCTGTCCCTAGAAAAAAAATTGTAACAAAATAAATCGCAAGCAGAAGCAGATAAAAATTATGTATAAGTAAGTTTATTAGTCTAGTAACAATATTACATAATAATTACAAAACGTTATGTGACGTTTTTTTTAAAACCTTCTTCAAAGTTTGAGTTTGCTTAACTTTTAGCACATTTGGAACAGTTAATTTGGATACACACAGAAACAAACATAGATACTGCAAGAACTTGATTAAATTATTATTTTAAAGTTACATACCTTGGCTTGAAATCTCCATAGTTGGTGATCCTAAACACTTGCTAATTTCGACACTGTGATGCACTGTCCGCAACTGATATATTGTAACGTAAAACGCAATATACACAATGCATTAAAACGACGAATTGGACCGGTCATAATTACCTCATTAGAGGGTAGGAGGTCATAAAAATAGGTACCCGTTATGTGTTGACTACTAACCTATGCAGCAAAATCAATAAATACATGCAATTGCACATTAGGTTTTTTTTATTTTTGTCTTAGGTTCGCGGCACTGTGATGTCGTAAAGTTAACGTAGACTTTTAATGATCCTTGTAATTTTGATATTAGTATGCTTTGGTTTTATGCCTTAGTCTTCTATAATTTATGTATATGTATGAAGATATTTTTATTTGAAAAGCATTTGTGCAAACGTCTGGATGTTTTCAATGTTTGTGAACCAGCACATGGTATTCTATTTTGGCACTAGGACAAGCGATTGTGTTGTGTGAATCTTATGATTATTTAACTAAACTGCGTATTTTCACCGCGCGATTTTTTCCGTAAAATTGTGTGAAATATGGAAAATTTATGAAGGTGTACCAAAAGTCGCGCGAAAATAATTCCCCAACCAAATCTGCACGCGATTTATAATCTGTCAGAAGAAATCGGCTTCCAAAAAAGCTTCAGCTTTACTAAACATTGTATCGTCATTTAATCGTGTGTTCCGAAATCCCTTTGATTCCTACTGATGCAACCCATCAGTCCACCTCCGTCCACTGCTGAAAATTTAACTTTACTTTATTAACAAACAATTTCAAGAGTGAAGCGGAGCTTTTAAAACCAGCGCTTTTACAGCCAATTCCATTCGCCACAGTACATTGAGTTGGAAATTTAATACCTCTGTGACCGTCCCGACGTGTCTAAATGCTCCCGCGCCTAATTCTGCAGAAACGAATGGGTCTAAAGGAGTTTTTACACTCGCCGTTAGCATTCTCAAACCGCGCCTCGGTTACTCACGCACTGTGGGGTCGATTCAAGGAGAACGCACATCTATCCGCACCTAAGTCTAATCTTGTCTCCAAAATTAGGTTAGCTGGTAAATAATGCTAAGTAGCATTAAGATCGCCTATGTGAAACATTTTTATGCAATAAAGAATTTTAATAATAATATGTTATAGATAGATAGGGGACACTCCATTATATATGAAAAAGAAACTTAAAGAGATATTTGTGCGATTTTATTGTTAAAATTTAAGTGCAATAAAAGTTTTAATAATAATAATTTCTTAACCGTTATAGATTAGCTCTTTGTTGCACACATCAGAAAATGAAATACATCACGAGGCTTACATATCTAATATTTTTACCATATTCAAATTGCTATAGTTAGAAATAATCCCAGATTTCTAAATTCCTACTTCGCTCGCTGAGCGCGGGTTGGTGAGCAAGGTTCCGTAGGATTTCATACAGAGAATTTTTTTTTACTTCATTTGATGCAACGCAACCTTTGTGATACCTACAACGCGAATCTGAGCACGGGGTCTGAAACATTTCGCACGTCCTGTGAGCCTAAACGTTCTGTGTAACACAACACACGTATCATTGAATGAATACAAAACATTTAAAACTTACAAAAAAAGTAAGCAAAAGAAAATCTAAAATTAAAACTTTACTTCACACCAAAAACACAAGACACAAGAAATAACGCATATTTTTATTATCTTCCCAAAATAAAAGCTAACCAAAAACGCGTAAATCTTCATTAACGTTGTTTAATACTCATCAAATATTATAAATGGCATATTGGTATGAATTTATTTAATTGGTCCATAAAAATACAATACAATTATTTAATTTGATGCTAACTTCGAATATTTAAATGCGAATTTTATTCGGTCTTTTCTTTTTGTGGTACATATGTAGCCTGGTCAGCGTTTAAATATCTAAAATCCCTAAATATGTACCAAAAATAGAACAGAGATCAACACTACACTTTATTTCCGTAAAAGTTAACTAAAAGTTAACAGCCTTCACGTCAGACATGTCGAGTCTGAACTACCCTTTAAATCACATTGCTTTTAAACAAATCGGACCAGATTAAAGTCACCTGTGACGGGCTAAGTAGGAATATTCAAAAGTACTTTGGCAGTTCGGCTGAGAGCGGACTATAAAGGTTTATTTGACGCGGCCGTTTGGTGGTCTGTTCAAAGTTACGAGTGGCAATAGGGCCGTTGAGCGGTCAAAGTATACTGTGTATCAAATTATATTCCTGTAGACGTAAACTTCTAATGGTTTAGGTTCAACATTACTACCGAAACTAACATACATAAACTCACGCTTGTGTCCCAAACGGGTAGGCTGCTACCAGGGTCTGCCACGATCGTGACAGATCGCATTATTCATTCTCATGATTTATCAACGTTCATTAGTCGTTGCATGCACGGCGGTTTTAGGTAACTAAATAGTTCAGGGATTGAGTTTGGTATTTTTTAGAGCTTTTTACACCAAATTGTTTGCTTACATCAAAAGAACTTTCGCCTGACAGAGAGTATAACACGTTTTATTCTGCTTTAAATTCCTGTTTGTGTTTGCAAATATCCGAGCCTGACCGCGCATGTGAATGAATTTATACTGCACGTTTTAAATTTTTGACGTTACTTACATGACATGAGGTCGTGGGCTCGATTGCCACTGGGGGCCGCAGCCGCATGTTTGTTATGTCCTTGCCTGGTTACCGTAGCGCAGGGTACCCTAGTTTAGGACCAGGAGGATGGATTGTATTGTGTGGAAGTTATTTGTTTATTTGTGATGATTGTAGATGGAGCACACTTTATTGTACATTAAGGAAGGTAATAATAATTACAATTGTTTTCTATTGTAATAGTGTGTTTCTGTTTGCATCATAAAACTGTAAGAGTGTACACCGGTGATTTAATTATTGAATTAAATACGATATTATGATACCAGTCCAGTACATGTCCACCAGTTACGATTATCGTCCAATGTGAATGTTAGTCACTGTTTGCTGATTTATCTTGCTTTGTTTCAATCAGCGCGTCGTACATTGTTCCCCTGAGGATGTTGTGGTTGCAATAACGTCGATAGAGGATGGCACGTGGGCCGTTGGTGTTACACAGACGCGCTTGCCACTTTTTAGGGTTCTCTTCCTAAAATAAAAAACGGAATCCTGATAGGATCACTGTTTCGTCCGTCCGTAATCCGTCCCTTCGTCTGTTCTTTAGGTCAAGACGTCGGAAACGCGTGGTTGTATCTAGTTGAAATTAAAACTGTATACTCAGGTCTACAGTCCTATCGGCCGGGTTTTTTAAATTAAAAACTGGCAAGGCTATATGACAATGCAGCGTTTGCTTTGCCAGTTTGTATAAAAAATAGTATCTTTAGCCATAACAAATTTTAAACCTCGGCAGGCGGGCGGGTCCAATAGAAGGAAAGAAAAGGGTGTGAGAGAGGGGAATAATAAAAAATTGGTATATACAAAGGCAGTTTAGTTGATCTGTTATTTATTTAATTATCATTTCTGTAACATTAACTCTTTAACGATGTAAGCTTAATTTATATAAATGCTGTGCTTACCTATAAGTGGTGTACATACACGGAATTTTATCTTCCTGTAACTCTTTTGTACCATGTTCTGTATGTATGCTGTTGGTGTGCCTAATAAGTAAAATAAAATAAAATAAATAGATGATGACAGAGAGATACAGAGCCACAGAGACAGCCGAAGGAAAAGTTGATTGATTCTATCTTTAATAACAGCGCTTTCGTGCTTCGCAAGGCACGTTAAGCCGTTGGTGCCGGCTGTCATGTAATGGCAGTAGTTAAGCCTTGTCAGAGGCCTTATGGGCAGCTTGATAACTTCTGAAGGTAAGGCCCGCCACTGTCTTATAATCCTCCACCAACCCGGACTTGGCCCCCGTGGTGGAGTATGGCCTAACCTTCCTGCGATGCCGGAACAGACCCGTGCCCCAGCAGTGGGGACATATAAGGGTTGATATCGATCTCTCTAAGATAAGGCTTGTAAGCAAACCGAGTGATTGGAATCAATCACTTGGTTAAGCAACAACAGGCGCGGTCAGGTACGAGATGGTTGAGCGTCCCGTGACTACCGCTAGTGGCATTTTTCCGAGCGCTTCCGTGCTTCGCAAGGCACGCTAAGCCGTTGGTGCCGGCTGTCATGTAATGGCAGTCGTTATGCCATGTCAGAGGCCGTATGGGCGGCTTGATAACTTCTGACAGTAAGGCCCGCCACTGTCTTACAATCCTCCACCTACCCGGACTTGGCCCCCGTAGTGGAGTATGGCCTAACCTTTCTGCGATGCAGGAAGAGACCCGTGCCCCAGCAGTGGGGACATATAAGGGTTGATATCGATCTCTCTAAGATAAGGCTTGTACGCAGCAGATGCTACTCAGCTATACAGAGTGCTTAGTGCGAGTTTTTTAACTACTCGATCGCGTTAACGTAAACTCATATTTTTATGGCATCGAGGAAGCGCCACCTAGCGACAAGTATGGAAATTAAAATTGCTGAGTGCGAGTTGTAATGGTTTACGTTAAGAAATGAACACTTTTACCAGCCAAAACACGAATAAACGCGAGTGCGAGTTGTACTGTGACAGCGTTTTGCCAGTTCGAACGGTTAACTTACTCATACTCACTACTCAATGCTCGATTAACGCGGTAGTAAAGTTATTCGATTTGATCTGTCAAACTCGCACTAAGCACTCTGGTTACCTCTCCTCGCATGTCAAGTGCGCATTGGACAATGTAATTCCTATTCCGAAAGGAAAATAAAACGGGAATTCTGCAAATGTAATTTAATTTTTAAGCTTTTTGTTATTAGTATCCCTCATGATTTAGTTCTAGAATTAGATTAGATTAAGTTTTGTAAGTTTAGACACCACAATCATCGCATGCTGTCGACACGTGTTTTGGCGAGTCAACTAGAATATTAAGTGTATTGTTTGGTATTTGTATTGCATTGCTTTTTAAGGTCGCCTTTAATGAAATGGCGAACCGTGAAGGAAAACACCGTGAGGAAACCTGAGTGTTTACGGTGTTTAAATACCTCAGCGCTTGAAATTGCCAATCCGTGGAGGGCTCGCGTGGATATTAAGCCCATATCTCTGAAAGAAGGCCTGTGCCCTTCAGTGGGACGTTTATAGGCAAATAAAAGTTAGACTAGTCCTTGCATGTTTTTTATCACGAAAACCATTTTCCAATTTTTGAAGTTCAAAGAGCTCGAAGCCAATTGCCCAAAACACGAGTCACTAGACGAAGGGTAAAAGGTCTAGAAGAGCGATAAAACTCCATCAACGCTTACCATCAGCGTTATTAATGTTACTTCAAAAACATTTGCACTCTGAAGTACAGTCAACGTTATATCATAAATATACAAGATTATATCTGTAATTTTTACTTAATTATATATTTTTAATTTCCTTTTTTATGTAATATAGATAGGTGGCAATAAATTTGAAAATCTGTTCGTTTGGATAACCCCTTAATATAGCTTTGACAATATCCCACCTTCGTACAATGTTATTTCTCATGTAATCTCCTTTTTTTTATTTTTCGTGTGCAATAAAGTGTAATAATAATTAATTAACTTTTCCTCAAAGCAAAACAGTTTGTAGAATAGTACCTCAAAAATTATGGTAATAACTCGCAACTGTGAAAAGCATTTATAATGACTTATGTCTTATTCGAAACCTCGTAAACTCGCGCCGGCTGAGAATATACAGGGTGTCTCATTCAAATCGGTCAGTATGGGAAAGTCTGAAACTATAAGACATGCCAAGATCTGTTCTGAGGAACCATGTCGTCGATTTTAATAACAAGAAAAACTGCATTCATACATTTTAAAAAACATCTGTATTCCGTTCGGGAATCGAACCCGGATGTTTTGAAAAATAGGTCTAGGCGATAAGACCGCCAAATTATAATATTACATACATTTAAGAAATCATGGTTGTATTCTTTTATCTGGTTTTTTTGCAATAACTCTATCTCTCTATGTATCTTTACTATGTTGTTTGATGATTTAATTTTGCTGTAAAGACAGTTGCATGATTAATTAAAAAATCATAGAAAATGTCAAAACTCGAAGTTTCGAAGTCGAGTGTACCCCTTGACGCAGTCAAATTAGTTTCGGTTAGTTTTCGTGTCTCGTCCGCGGTATAGTGTTCTTAGTGCTAATTCCGAACACGCAATGTTGCCAAAACACCTTTTTGCGCTGTCTAGTTTTCAAGACTTTTTCTCAGAAATACGCCACCGCGTCCGTTGACCCAGAGGGGTTCGGTTACAAGCTCTCTGACCTTAGCCATAAATGTGTCTGCATTGTGACCCCTATGCTCAAGGGCGCACGGTATATCATTTTGGCGTATTTATATTTGCATACAAATGCTCCCTAAGCGTGCGGTTTGTTTTTGGGAATTGTCTGGATTTTGTTAAAAATTTAACATTTTTTCACGTGCTTGGTACATTATTTATTTCATGATGTAGCTGGCTGGTATATGAAGTTTAATGTAAAGATTGAGTGTCCATAAATGTGTCTGCAATGTGAATCCTATACTCAAGGGTGGTGTATAATTTTGGCGTATTCCTTATATTTGCATACAAATATTCCCCAAAAGTGCGGTATATCTTAGGGAGGTTTTGTAAAGAAAATGAGGTTTTTCTACGTGCCAGTTTAATTAATAACTACATGCTATAGCGACAATACGAAAGAAGTTGTGTAGAAATTAAATGTTTATATTATAGTTGACATTTTTGACGTCTATTCACTTTCATATGCTTAGTTTATGATAAAAAAAAATGGCAATAAAAATATGAACGAGAAACAAAACTGAGATACATGGCGTAAGATCCCTGTTATCTATCAAACACTGCGTATACCTAAGAAAATAAAAATGCCTGTAATTTTATCTTCGTGAGCCATTTGTCAAAAGGACAGTAATTCCTACACATTCAGTGAAATAACATAACACTTACATACAGGCACATACATTGCTTCTGGCCCCACACTAGGTGTCTTGGAACTAGAAACGGCGACATCACAAACATGAAAATATCCAAGATCTGGGGGTTATTTTTGTCCCCAGCCGGGGACCGAACCCGGGACCTTTGCATCGTAGGCAGATGCGCTACCGCTCCGCCACAGAGGCCGTCAAACCCAACCAGACTGTACGTACAAATCAATGTACAAATCGATGTACATCGACGACTCAAACGCTTGCCTTCTGCGTTCCTAAACAAGCTCTTAGCCGGTATGTCATGATTTTGCATGATATATCTAATTTTATGCGTAAGTGTTATCGAATAAAGTAGGTAAATTCATAATGATAGTTGCATCAGCCACCATGTCATTGAATAATTATTGACTGTGGGTATGTACACATTAAATTGACAAGCAAAAACATGCTAAAAATAATGGAGGGTAGTTTTAAAAAAGACAAGGGAAATCGAGTGGGGTTTGAAAGTGGCTTCACGTCGCACGCTAGCGGCGGGGAGCCATTGCGTTCCCAAATACGGTGCTGATCGGATCTCCTGAACAAAGTTTATATTAGGTAGATCAACAAGGCTTTCAGCACCGTTGAAAACGCGCGTACTTTTGCACGCGCGTTTTGTGATATTTTTGAGGAAGAAGAAGAAACATCTATATTATATAAATTAATCGCTGAATGTGTTGTTCGCTCAAAGCGCAAATCTCGAGAGCAGCTGCACTGATTTCGCTAATTCTCTTTTTAGAATATTCCTTGAAGTAAGAGGATGGTTGTTACGGAGAGCAAATAAAAAATTGAATCGACTGTTAGGCGGTACGAAGTTCGCTGGGCCAGCTGTTTATTATAAATGCAGTACACGCGCCGCAGTAGCAAAAACAAAACAACTCCAAAAATAAAAGCTTATAAATCATACAGAAACAAACAGCAGGAAGACAAAGGTCACGGCGTGTCACTGCTATTGAGAAGCGATGCAAACGCGCTGCAGCATAGAGCATAGAACACCAGGAATTACATAAGAGGATAGCCTATGGCCGTATGGCCTAACTTTCCTGCGATGCAGGAAGAGACCCATGCCCCAGCAGTAATAGTGGCCTAGTTGATATCGTAATAGCATATGTTTTGCTTCCAATTTTACAGAAACGTTTGAATCGCGATAAAGTCGTCATGGGCGATAGTTCTTAGTTGAGACACCTTGCAGGGCACACTGGCGGCCTACGGCTGTAAACACTGCAGGAATTATGCCGAAATCCCCCCGGGTAATCCCGGGCCGCATTGCAGTACGGAAAGTGGGGGCTGCATACCACAACCACCGCAGCGAGGAAATTGTTCTTTACGATCCCAAGGGCCTTTACACACGGAGACTTTGCGGACTTTCCAATAGCTTTACTCATATTTTTCGTACTTAAACTTTTACACCACACTTTCTCAAAGTTTAACTGAAATAAAAATCCAAGTGGTTGTAGTCTAAGTGGCTCGGAAAGTGCGACTTAATGCACGTTACTAGTAACATTAGGTGTCCATTTCAAAGCCTGAATCACTAAGGAGAAAAAGCTTAGTATTTTCAAATCTGATTGTTAGTTAACAGAGTTTAAATTATTACTTTAAAACCTAGAGCTACTGCATTGGACTGGCTTTCATTCCCGGAATCTTTAATGTTGTAGTAGCCCTTTTGCTCAACAAAATGTTCATTATACCTTTTTGAAAAACCTATTTAGAGGCTAAAAATTCCACCCATGCCGGGATTCAACTCGCGACCTCTGGCTATCCGTGCCCGCGCTCTTTCCAACTGAGCTAATGGGCGACTCACCGGCATCAGTGAAATTTCGAACCTCTTTACCTTTTTGATCCTTTATTTTGAAAAAAATCTCATAGGTATTTAAGTTCCTAAGGGCCGGTTGCTGAATTAAGAATTTATCTAAGTAAAAACTTAAGTAACGTTCTGTCACGCTTTTTGCTGAGTAATTCGAAGAGACAGCAAGTATTTACTTATAAGCGCAATTCTCAATTCAGAAACTGGCCCTAACGAACATATTGTGGAACTAAATGTTGTTTACACTGTCATAAATTCAACATCTTTTTTTCATAACTTAACACTATCCAACCGTGTAGTATTCCGAAGAGAAATTGAAATCTTTAAAAAATATCGCTTTCCTAAGCCGCTATTACTAAGGCTGGTACATTTGATAACCCTTCTCAGTGTTTCAGTCGAGTATTGTATTCCCGAAATATGTGGAACGCTTCGTGAGCGCATTTATTTCGCGGGTCAATAAACTACATTGTTTGAATATTCCATTTCCAATCGATGGCATAGGGCAGCTCCATCGGAGGGAGCAATAACGATATTTTTCAAGGCTGATATCGAAGCAGCTACTGCAAACTAATAACGGCTATAGAAACTATCTGTTGCTAATAACGGCATTTGTCTTGTTATTGCACTACACGACGCGATCGTGCGAGTAGGATGCCGTGATTGCAAAAGCCGCATGGGCGCTTGAGCTCATATATTAATAACGAAAATAAAATAACGGGTCTTATCGCGATTATTTGATCATGTGTCCAACATAAAAACCCAATAGCGATTCCAACATTGCTAATATATTTTATGATCGTTATCTTCTTAATATATTTTATTGTCCGTTTAGTTTCTGGCTTCTTCATTGGTGTAGGAATTTTTAAGTTTTTCTATAGCGAAAGCTGTGAACATATATAATTGGTGCACATACTATTGTAAGAATATTGTGAATGTTACGTATGTACACTGTTTATGTTCCTTAGTTTCCGACGTTCCCATTTAATATATAACTATTTATGAGCATTACACGTAGCATTTGCCTTGTTTTCTATGTTATGTATATTAGCAATACCACTCGCTAATGGCAAAGGAAAACACCGTGAGGAAACCCAAGTGTCTGAAGTGTTAACATACCTCAGCGCGTGCTACGTACAATGGCCCAACTATGAGGCTAAGTGCCGAAATCTCATTCTAGGTCATTAGGTCAACTTGTACCAATTTCACTCACAATATCGTAAACACCTACTAAACACAGAGATTTAACCGATAACCGTCTATCGGTAACGTTAACTACTATTGGCGCCCTTCCCTAGAGCTCCGTTTTGGGGTGGGCTTACGTGGCCTAATATTTGTTCTTTTTCCGGTTCAAGTAATACAAAGGTCACGAAATATTGTATGGTACGGTAAAATTTTAATGGGTTTATTGTTGGGTTGGTACAGTCGATAGCATTTCGAAATTCGAACTTTGCGTTCGGTGAGTCCACTCGGTTATACGTTAGGTACGAAAGAGGAAACGTTGTAAAATCTAATTAAGGAAAAAAAAACTTTTGTCACAGTTTTTATTATAGTACTCCTCCGAACAGCTTAAACGATTTTTATAAAAAAATGAGTGTATTTGATTGGTCTGGGAATAAGTCTTATTGAGATGATGATTTAATAGTCCAGTGGCACCTTCACTCACAATAGATGGGTGAAAGGACCACTCGGAGGCTGCAGTGCCTGGGAACTTGTTTTAGACGGTGGAGGCTTGCCCAGCACCTCGTCGTCGTCGCCAGGCTATACTAGTCCACTGCTGGACATAGCCCTCCTCTAATGAGCGCCACGTTGTGCTATCGTAGGGGGTAATGCCCATAATCCCCACGCTGGGCATGCGGGTTGGGGATCGCAGTTCGGTGGAATTGTACTGCAGGGGGCGCTGCTGCCTACCCCACGGTTTGTGTCCCTTAGTCGCCTTTTACGACACCCGCGGGAAGAATTGGGTTGGTGCTATTCTCTTGGCCGACACCACACAGCACCTATGCCATCCTAATTTATAAAATGGCAAATAGATAAAGATTAGATTAGATTCATACGCTTCTTCTTCAGGCTATATTATGTAGTCCACTGCTGGACATAGCCCTCCCCTAATGAGCGCCATAGCGCCCTGTCTTCAGCTTGCCGCATCCAGCATCTGCCGGCAGTTTTTCGCAGATCGTCATCCCACCTGGTCGGAGGGCGTCCTACACTACGTTTGCCGAGTCGCGGTCTCCACTCAAGAACACGTTTACTCCAACGGTTGTCGGTTCTTCGCGAGATATGGCCAGCCCACTGCCACTTCAACTTGCTGATTCTCTGAGCTATGTCGATAACTTTGGTTCTCTGTCGGATGCATTCATACGCTTAGTTGCACATTATACTAAAAAATAAATTTGCATATACAATACTTCACAATATACGCGATTTCTGCACGAGATTTTAGTAATTCACGGTTATACAGGTATTACACAGAATTGTCATTGTAAACTATGAGCACTTTAGGATCTGGATCGAGGCTAAACGTGTAAGGAAACTAAGTAAACGTGAAAATAAGTTCCGTGTATTATGATTGTAAGTTAGACCCTAGACCAATTACCGTTAGTGCTGGTCGGATATTTATAGAACTTCGGTATTCAATGAAATTAATGGTCAATAAGCAATGTTCATCCACTTTTACTCTTATACAGCGTGTCAAATATTAAAAACTGGGCAACAAATTAAACTATGTTACTGTACATTACGAAGCGCTCGTGGCCTAGTGGAACCGAGTGATTGGAAGCAATCATGAGGCTACGCAACAACAGGCGCGGACATGTACTGGATGGGTCGCCATCCCGTGACTACCGCTAGTGACATATTTTCCGAGCGCTTCCGTGCTTCGCAAGGCACGTTTATCCGTTGGTGCCGGCCGTATTAATGACAGTCTTAAGCCATGTCAGATTGCTTATGAGAACCTTGATTATTTCTGACAGTAAGGCCCGCCACTGTCTTACAGTCCTCCACCAACCCGGACTTGGCCCCCGTGGTGGAGTATGGCCTAGCCATCCCGCGATGCAGGAAGAGACCCGTTCCCCAGCAGCGGGGACATACAGAGGGTTGATATCGACTCATTTCGTTGAGGAATTTTTTCCGACCGAGAATCATATGCTTGCACCTTCATACATTTTCTATATCTCACAGATTTGCACGCACGTCGTTTCCGGGAAATTTGCTGAAAATCAACCTATAAAAATTGGGTTACTATAATTTTAAAAACATAGTCGCGGACAAAGCACGCGTCACTCTCATTGTTTTTATGGTACGTAGCGTCATTATTAAACCAGCGGTTGTTTGAAATGCCCAAGTTTTAAATAAATTGCTCGTGTGATAAAATGTGTTTTCTGAATGAAAGCCTGAAAGTTTTGGAAATCTTCCTTAAAAAGTCTTCAAGTCAGAAATGCATCAAGCATTTCTAAACATAGTATTTTCTAAGGTTAACACGACCACTAAACATAATAAAAACTGTATTTACACGGATTTTACTTATTTAATTTTACATTTTTAGAAGAAACGTCGAAAAAATGTAAAGTTTTTAAAATTGTCCTTAGCACGGGTTAGTGCATTAAAAATTAAAAAATAGTATAATCATGTGGGTACAGCGATATCATTCCGATGTAAAAACCTAACTGCAAAGTAGGTAGTCGCGGCTGTAAGTGATGCAATCTACTTCAGCCAGATGTCGCTGCCTGTACGTAATACAGAGAATAGTGTAGAGGTTCGAAATTTCACTGATGCCGGTGAGTCGCCCATTAGCTCAGTTGGATAGAGCGCTGGCACGGATAGCCAGAGGTCGCGGGTTCGAATCCCGGCATGGGTGGAATTTTTTGCCTCTAAATAGGTTTTTTAAAATTGTAAATTAAACGAGTAAAATCCGTATCTTTAAAATGTGAAATTAAACGAGTAAAACCCGTGTAAATACGGTTTTTATCATTTCTAAACAGTACTACTTTCAATCACATTATCTTTTGAACCGAACTTCGGCTCCGTAGGCGGCGGTGGCCTGTGGGGCGGTGAGTAGGACACTGAAGCGTGAGACCCAGGTTCAATCCTGATGCGGGCATGTACCAATGACTTTGTACATGCTCGCATCAGGAGGGCATATACTAAGTCATTGGTACATGCTGTTTCTAAGTTATGTACTTTTATGTAGTTATAGTACTAATACCACGCGCAAAGTGAATTAAAACATCGTAAGGAATCTGAGTATCTGAATTGTTTAAATACCTCAGCGCTTGAAATTGCTAGTTCACGGTGGGCACTCGGAGTAGGTAATTAAGCCCATACTCGCCCAAACTCTCTGAGAGAAGGTCTTCGCGCTGCAGTGGGACGTTTATAGTACACAAAAACAAAAAGTTCCTTTGAAACTAAAAGTTCGTAATTTTTTAATCCGTAGTATTATTTCAGGAAGGCTTCTCAATTGGGGGGTCGTGGGTACACACCCCAACATGTACCAATGACTCAGTTTTCTAAGTTATGTTTATTTGTGAACTTACAGTAGCAATACCACTCGCTAACTGTTAAAGAAAATATCGTGGGGGAAACTCGAGTGGCTGTAGTCCAAATATATTGCACCAACGGAGGAGCAATGTGATTGTGGAGCCTCATCGCAATCCATGGTGCATTGTGCACCTGCTCCAATGTCCATTGTGCCCTCACACCTGCACTCTGGAGGACCTAACAGAGGCCAACGCTGCTGCAATTGCAGTAGCCAACTACTGGGCAGGAAAAATATAAATTGGTCGAATCGCTGACACGAAAAGAAGAAGTCCAAACATATCTCTGCGGTTGCTACGTACAATGGCCCAACTATGAGGCTAAGTGCGGAAATCTCAGGTCTAACTAACTAACTATGTGCATACAAGTGTAAAGAAACAGTCTAAAATCTACAGGCCTCCTTCCGACAGTCAACGACCCGTAAATTGGCCAGATTAATAAAATGTTTAAACAAAATTACCAACGAGATAGTGGAAATGGTATTTGGGCTTGATAAGCGTTCCGTCGCTTGTCGCCAAGGCGGTGCAGTGTGTCAACGGAGTTATAAAATTGATAAGACGAGTTTAGGGACAATCCGGCCAAGTATGAGATGCACCGAGGGTTATTTACTGCCACTTACCTCCGGTTTCTCGTACAGTTACAAGCTGGCCCCAAAAATGTACATAAAGACGTCGCAGTTTGTATCTTGGCGTAACCTGGTTTTTTTTCTATTTATTTAGTTTTAGGAAAGCCATTGACATTATATAACTTATTAATATTTAAAAATATAAAAGAGAAAGTCATTAACAGGCTTCCACTGATAGCCACAACATATTGAAACTAACGATTAACTATTTAGATTAAGGGCCGTTTTCTCTAGATCTAAATCCGGTTTTGGACTCTAATCGAGATTACAATAACAAATTGGATTTCTCCAACATCGTAAACCAAAGTTTAAACTGAAGTCTCTGAACGGCCGATATTGGACGATTAGCTTCTAAAACCAGATTAACATTCAGACAAATGTCAGATATCAGCTGCCAAAAGACGTTAAAGGTTGTACTTTAGCAAATATTGTTTTCACTATTGGTGAATGTTGGATCTCTTTTTCGTTTTAACATCATCTTTTATGAGAGCCGTTCAAAATTTATCTCGCACAAAACAAACCGCGCCAGAAACAAAATTCAAAATTGCCGAAAAAGTTTATGAAATTACACAGAATAACCGGAAATATCACAGAATTCTCGACATTTTAGACAGGTGCGTTTCAAAATAAAAAAATAAAACCTCAAATCTTAGCGTTTTTTGTCTAATCTGTAACTAGAACTAGATTTCGTGAACTAGATCAAAAAGTTACGGGAGAAATCGGATGATCATAAATCTATTTTTTTAACTTCGTTCAAGCATGATCCGGATTATGAAATCCAGTTTTGCGCAGCAAATGGAGAAAACGGCCCTAAGTCACCGCTAAAAAAACGAGTCTCAGTGAAAAATAAATTAGGATGTAAGCATTTCAGAAGGAAAAATATATAGCTAAGATTTATACATAAATGATGAGAAGAGAGCCTACTCACTCACTCCCAAAAAGTTCGCAGTTAGCCGCTGCCTAACTGCTGCAAGACTGTCGCTATCAATATCAATGTTCTATTCTAAGTCCCAGTTGTACTCAGGTTTGCTTAGTTTTCAGTGCGATAAAACATTATCGCGTTGAAATTTAAGTCTGAAATCAAAGTGTACTTTTCCTTTCTGTGACGCGATGTACGAAACGATCGATCAAGTTCAGTGTGCTCTTGTTTCAGATGCCGTGAGTTCGGCGCACGATAAACTTGCCCCGATAAGGAAATGTGAGTACATATTAATATGCCGCTTTACCAGGTTAAGTTAGGGAGCTGTTGAAAACTATGTGCGTTTAGTTTCCTTGCCCATATTTCAGAAAATGTGTAGTCTGTTAGCTTTTAGAATATACCTCGGCCATTGTCAGATAGAATTGGATATATTCGTGTAATAGAAATATCGGAACTAATATGACGATTAGCTTTAGTTACGAGTTAGCGAACGTCTGGTTTTCTTGGCATGTTCTGTTACATTTACTGTGCCATATCATTCGCCAATAAATATTGAATAATTTATTGGCGAATAATATGGCACAGTTAATGTTTTTCTTAAAAAATATTACCTTGTAGCTATTTAGCATGGCTTCATCACCCCAATCAGCCCAGAGGACTTTTTACCTTTAGCATCCCTAAAAAGTTGCTAAGTAGAACAACCCAAACGATTATCCGCTTTACTCAGGCGATCACGCGACGATCGATATATATATATATATATATATATATATATATGCCGCCATATGTATCACACGTAGTGGATACCGCATTTGAGCGGATATCTGATACGTGACAGTGATGTTGAGCCACATATTTCTACGACAAATTCCAGTAGTTCTTTCGAGTTTGCACGCATATGTATACGTGGAAAGTTACATAATCACGGCGCAGAGCCTATGTGATGAGAGCAATGATTTTCAGATCTGAGATAACTTTACAGTAGTCCAATAAAAAAACAATTATCAAAAACATGCCTGAAAGAGCGCACCACTGTTCGATACTTCAAAGAATGTCTTCCATTCTGGTTTCTAGCATAGTTCTAGTTCAATAGGCATACGATATCATAGGCAGTAAATAATTTAGTCATAATCATCTTAGGTACGGTTAATTGTCTTTTACTCAAATGAATCTATGCTGTGTAAGCTTAAAGGACGTTTTTCAATTACATTCTTTAAGTAGGTAGTCGTATTATACCTACTATGAGCTATTGCTCTTGCTTGTAGGTAGCTATTGTTTTTTTAATTGTATTGCTGTGGATTTTTGTTGAATAAATAAAATAATTAAATGAGTTTAACAGTAGTTATTAAGCAGTTGGAATGAGAATGTCCGCAACGTTTTAACACCTCAGTTATATTTAAAGCAGACTTATGATTAGATTTATTTGCTCAACTATTATTTTCTAAGTTACTTATAATATTAGTGATCTAAAAGATTAGTAGCAATACCAATCGCTAACTGTGAAGGAAAACATGGCGTGGAAACATCAGTGCTTGAAATGGCTAGATGGTCACTAAGCCCTCTCTCTCTCTCTCTGAGAGAGATACTTTGCACTGCAGTGGAGCGTACATAGGCTGCATAAAAACTACATACATAACCTCACGCCTGTATCCCAGAGGGGTAGGCAGAGATCAGGGACTGCCACTTGCCACGATCCTGACAGATCACCTTCGCTTCATCAACGTTCATAAATCCTTGCATGCACGCACGCCGGTTCCGGGTATTTTTTATCTTTTCCTTTGCTGGAAAAGATAAAAAATACCCGGCCAATACATCCCCTATTTGGTCGATGTATGTCCGCCTGGGACGTCCCTTACCAGCCTTTCCACTCTCATTCGCTATACATGGTGTCTCATTCAAATCGGTCAGTATGGGAAAGTCTGAAACTATAAGACATACGAAGATCTGTTCTGAGGAACCATGTCATCGATTTTAATGACAAGATAAACTGCATTTATACATTTTAAAAAACATCTGTACTCCGTTCGGGAATCGAACCCGGTTGTTTTGAAAAATTTGAATGAGACACCCTGTATATATTATGGGTTTCGTCAATCTTTCTTCCTTCATCCTCTTCTCATGTCCAAACCAACGCAACATTCCTATAAAAAAATAAATATATTAACTGTTTATTAGCTTTAGCTATGTGTTAGCTCAGCGAATCATGAAAGTGATTGCTTTTAACAACTCCAAAGTTATCATTGTCGTTATGTGTAAACGTTCCTAGCTTGTGATAGGCCTTGGAATTTTGGGACGCCTCGTTGCTATGTGGTTGTTGCTAACCGAATTTCACGTAGGTTTTTCTTTGTCTTGTATGACATAATATGCTTTTAGATAGGAAAGTGAACAGTACAGTTTATCGCCTGATCAATTTATAAGTTGCACGCGTTTATTATTACCAACAGAATATTCAATTATCTTTGGTATTTTTTTATTTAGCTGAAGACGTGCAGGGCACAGGCCATCTCACAGAGAGAGTATATGGGTTTAATTTCCTTAATTAATTGGCAATTTTAAGCAGTGACTTGAACCGACAGCACTCAGGTTTCCTTATGATGTTTTTTCTTTACGGTAAGCGAGTGATAGATAGGTAGATAGAATATTCTTTATTGTACAGTGTACACAGAAATTACAGTGACAGAATTTATATAAAAATATAGTACAATTGGCCTTATTACTAAAAGCAATTTCTTGCTTCGTGTTATTGCTACTATAACTTCTCAAATGTACATAACTCTGAAAACAAAGTCATAAGTATCGAACCAAGGTAAAAACCTATTTCAAAGTCTGTTCTTGTACACTGAAATTCTCAAGATAAGGCTTACCACGCATTGCGAATAATACCACTGTGTTTTTTTTTTCTGACGGATTTCAAATCGCGTACTGCTTTGGTTGGGGATTTATTTCGCGGGGTTTTATTTTGCAAGTACCCATAAATTCATACGAGTGCCATATCTCGCAGATTTTTTCGGAAATAATCGCGCGGCAAAAATCGCAATGCGTGCTAAGCCTAACATCCTCTGTCCTAACCTTGAAAATAACAAAAGAAAACCATTGGACTACAAGCATGGAGGTTAAACAATCAAAAAGTACCGTTTATTTTGTTTGGAAACTGGGTTGTTTTGAATTCCGAGCGTTTTATTTTATTCATAAACTCTATTCTAGTTTGATTGGCCTGATTGTGCTGGCCGCCCGCGCTTTGTGCAAGAAATTGCTTTTACTTCATCTAAAAGTATCGCCGATTTATAAACAGCCAGTATCGGCGTTTTTTCGGCGCCATTTTTTTTCGAACACTGCAAAAAGCGCGGGTAAATCCATCTGTCGTTTAGTGATTTACCGAGTTCGACAGCGAATAGGGCCTCTACTCAGACTGTAAAACAAAAAAGTATTATAGAGAGGTAGATAGATATAGACCTGGGATTTCCGCACTTAACCTAATTGTTCGGCCATTGTACGTAGCAAGCGCTGAGGTCTCTTAATACTTCAGACACTAGGGTTTACTTACAATGTTTTCCTTCAAAGTAAATGTCAGTAAAACTTAAAATTTTTCCTAAACCAGGAAATATTCTCTGTGTTAGTAAAGCCAGCTTAACAATTTTTAACATGTCAAGAAAATAATTAAATCGAAATAGGTTATAACCAACTACTTAAGCCATGAGATCATATAACTTAGTCAGGGTTGAGAACGTAGAAATATTTTATAAATTTGTGATCAAAAAGTTGAGTTTAAGTTGATATAAATTCCTCCTGAAACTCTCTGAAACAAAATTTGCCGCGTACTGCCGGCAGAGTGAGACATTCCTAAGTTACTTATGCAATATTCATATGCTGAAATATAACTTGAAGGTGCTGCACCTGAAATTCGGGAAATATGATTTTACCAAAAAATTGCAAGGTTAATTTTAAGAAAGTTGCTGAAAGTCTCACTCACACGATGTAGACGGCATTTTTTTTGGAGCGAGAGGCAAATGGTAGTCCAGTCCTCTTGACAGTGTTTTATTAAAAAAAGCGTTACTGGCGCCTGTAGAAATAAAATCCCGAGTATGCCCCTTAAAATCGACAGGGTATAAATCAGAAGTTCACGCGCTAAATTGCTTAATTGTTAATATTGGGTTGACTTTTTTTCAGCGGTTTTTTTTTCTTTCTTCTTCCTTGCACAGGGAAACAGAAGTTTTTATAATTCTTCCGATACCCATCTTTACGGCTTTAATAATAAACTTAGAAGGGTGTCCATGTCTTGAGATTTCACTGTCTTTTTAATATACGAGTACCTGTAATGTGATTAAATCGGCCGTATTTCTGCTGCTGTTTTGAGCTATGATTCACTTCTTTTTTATAAATGCACTAACCCGTGCTAAGGAATATATTAAAAACCTATTTAGAGGCTGAAAATTCCACCCATGCCGGGCCTCGAACCCGCGACCTCTGGCACGGTTAGTCCGGCATGGGTGGAATTTTTAGCCTCTAAATAGGTTTTTAAAACACTTGATAAGTAAAGAACCATTTGAGATGCCTTGCTATAGGATCCTTATGGTCAGATTTGGAAAGACTAAACCCCGAATTCTTGTAAGAGTACGATCTGTAAAAGACCCCCGTAGTGACTGTTAATGTGCATTTCTCGCTCACTAATAGTCACTACGAGAAGCCGGGGTTTAGTATGAAGTGTTTTGCCAAGGTTTTGCCCTATTTTCTTCATAAAAATCTAGATTTTATTTTAATGGACACTTCGAAAGTTTTCGATTGAAAGCCATCCAAATCCCACTGTACAATAAAGAATACACTTTTTATACGTAGTAGGTTAAATGAAAAACCTATTTAGAGGCTAAAAATTCCACCCATGCCGGGATTCGAACCCGCGAGCTCTGGCTGTCCGTGCCAGCGCTCTTTCCAACTGAGCTATTGCGCGACTCACCGGCATCAGTGAAATTTCGCACCTCTTTACAATATTCTCTGTATTAGGTACAGGTTAAATGAAGTTATGAAGCTGTCCCTTCAATGACCCGCAGATGTTAAAACTAAAGTCAACCCCACTGGGTTGGCTTGGGTCAACCGCGTTATCTGATGCCAATATATCAATACACATCAGGCGAAATAATAACCGTTCGTGGAATTCCTTTTGTTTGCCAAATGATGGATGTTGGGGCTCGCCGCGAAAAACTCTTAAACAATAGCTTGGTGTAAGGGATACGCTTTTAGCGGTTTGTGCGGGGATGTTTGCTAGCCATGCCTGTCATTGTAGAACAGGGCCTGGAATCTGCATTGTAGTACAATGAAAATGGAACGAAACCTTTTTAATTAATTTCATTTCAATGATGAAAAGGTTTTATTCAAAGTAAAGCAGAAACTGGGGCTTAATGAAGGTTACAATTCCAACTAGGCGTCCATTTCAAAATCTAGGTAATTTTGGAGAAAAAATGGACAAATATACTCCAAACTTTAGTCTTTTCAAAGTACTTAATTAACACAGTTTACATAATTATTATAAAACATAGAACTCATGCATTTTACTGGCTTTAATTCCAGACATCATTGTCATCTAAATAATCGTTTATGTTATAGTAGCCCTTTTGGCACAAAGTGTACTTTTAACGCATTTTTTGTACCGCGTTTCAGGCAAGCTTAATAAGCATTGCTGCTTTAAGTCTAAGCCCGCACGCGTGTCAAGCCTTCCAGGCGCCAATGGTATAAAAGACTATTCGTGACCCCTCCATTTGTCACTGTAGTGTAATGCACTAACAGAATTATGGCCCAGGGTCTGTGACGTGGTTCGCGTGTGATCCATATAAAAAGTTTTCTGACTGGCATAAAGAGCCTACAGCCGTTTCAATGGAGCACACAACTCCCTCAAAAACAGCGAGAATAAGCTTGAGGCGCTTCGGGGCGCTAATTAGCGCCACCAATGGAATAAACACCATAACTTGTTTTATAATACGTTATTGTCAAAAAGTAAACATGTCAAAACTTAATATCTGAGGTAACTAGTTTTAGAACACACAGTCTATCTAAAATGTAGTATAAATATCCTATCGACTTCCACTAAAAGGGCCGTTTTTGGCGGAAATAGATTAGTCTTAGATTGTTAATCCTAGGTTCTAGACTGTAGGTTCTAAAAATAGTTATCACATTTGTTAGGATTTGTTATGGTCACTGTTAGATAAAGAATTACGTATTAAAAAACAAGTTATGAGTTTTATTCCGTTGGTAGGAGCGCTTGTTAACGCCGATAAGCGCCTTAATCATCTGACTTGGCTATCGTGGATTGGCGATTTCAGGAATGTTCGAAAATTACGTATTACGTAATTTTCGAATTTTCATATTACGGTTACCTGTTAAATGCCGGTTAACTATACTTTTAAAGACACCCAGGTTATATGTCTCCGGAAAGACAGACGATGGCAGCGTGTTCCACAACTTTGCTGTTCTTACTATAAAAGAATTCGCGAATCGCTCGGTGGGGATTCGCGGAACTTCGACGACTAAAGCGTGCGTTCGAGCCGATATCGTCCGATCGTTTTTAATATATGGACAATTCGATGTAATTGCATATCCGTATTCCTTCTGGTTAATATGTGCTTATATCGGCTATGCAATGTGCATCGAATTGTCATAGTAAACCATTGTAGTTCTATGAAATGGTTTCGTTCCCTGGTGTGGCGAGCACATGTCAACTCTGCGCGCGCACTACAAACTACAACATTCCTGCATCGCGCAATCAAAGTGTTTCATCGACATACCAAAAATATAACGTCCGACTAACAATAGTTGGACCGGCATACGATCTGCCTGGCGGGAAATTGCCCTTTATAGTGAAAGAGCATGATCACCCGCTCTTCCCTATACCTGGTTTCTCCATTATTATTTCTTTCACCTTTAGTTCTACAAATCCATCTCCGTAAGTGTTGGCTAATCTACAGACCTCACATCGCCTTTCACTCGGGTCGGGCTAAGAATAAATCCCAGTAAAAGTTACAAAGCCACAGCTCGGCCGATAGCGTTCCCGGAACTTGGTCCCTTCCCTCCTTGTCGAAGGGATTGCGGTTCGGTTCCGGGGGGTCTTGTCTCGCGCGACTTTTGTCGGATCATCGCTTGTTAATTTGGCGTTAAATCAACGGGTTTGTGGTGCGGCGGTCCCAAGTTTTGAGCGGGTTTAGTGGGCTCTTTAACGTTTACAGCGAAATTTTGTGAAATCGTTTTCTGCCGGACCCTTTCGTATAAAGTTCGTTGTAAGCATTTTCTTCTCCACTTCTAGAGTTTGGCAGTAAGACCAGCCACTAGTCTTGCAAGCATCTACCAATCCGGACTTGGCCCCCGTGGTGGAGTATGGCCTATACCTTCCTCAGGGAAGAGACCCGTGCCCCTCGGTGGGGACATAATGGGTTGATGATAATGATGGAGTCGCCCGAAATGTTTTTGGAAACCCTATTTCAGTGCCCCTCATGTTGTGTCAGAAGTGCCATCGTTTACGACGCAGCCGCCCCATACGTATTCGTAGTTCCACGCACGCAAACTCGGTAATATAGTTTTCGTTGTAAAACAGTCGTAAACAACGATCGTTGCGTCTTCATTGTTGTTTCGGAGTTGTTGTGGAGTTTCAGGATTCCTTAGGTGTAACAGAGAGTCGTAGACAATCCTCTTAATCTTAACCACATTTAACTACTCATATACACACACACACACACGCACACACACCCTCACACACACACACGCACACCCTCACACACACACACGCACACACACACACACACACGCACACACACACACAAACGCACACACACATGCGCGCGTACGTACGGATGTACGCACAGTGAGGTTTTCAACTCATGAAGGCCAATGGGTTTATATTTTTTTCATGTTTTTAAAATGCCGAAGCAAAATTAAAAGCAGAAGCAAAATTATATAGCTTTGTATATTTTTTTTGTTTAGTTATAGTTTTGAAGGAAAAGGTGAAAGAAAACATCGTGAGGTCTAAGGTATTCAAATATCTCAGCGCTTGACATTGCCATTCCGCGATAGGCACGCGTGGTAATAAAGTTCTTACTATAAGCCCATACTCTCTCTTTCTGAGAGAACGCTTATGCACTATAGTGGGACGTATATTATACTACATAAAAAAAGTTAAATTCCCCCAAGGCACACCACTTCCTCGACCATCCTTCTCCAACCACCGATGAACAATATTCTATTGATTTTAAAAATCTTTTATACTTTAATGTGAATCGTCGTTTTCTTTGTCTGGTTGCGAGATTACGAATTTCGATGAAATTATCTTTGCCGGCTCTCCAGCGGATCGGCATGGCGAGCGACCACTACCACATCAACTTGCTGATCTTTTAGGATACGACGTAGCCTATGAAATTTTATAAATTACATGGCACACCACCTTAGTTCTTTAGCGAATAGTCTAATTTTATATCACCATCATCAGGCTATACTAGTCCACTGCTGGACGCAGCCCTCCCCTAACGAGCGCCATAGCGCTCTGTCTTCAGCTTGCCTCATCCAGCATCTGCCTGCAGTTTTTCGAAGATCTTCGTCCCACCTGGTCGGGGGGCGTCCTGCACTACGTAACTTTTTATGAGATCCCTCAAATACAATTTTGCATAGCCAGACGACGAACTTTCTTCGTCCCCCATCAATAAACCTGGATTTTCCGTTAAATTAAATTTAGTTATTGAAGATGTCTTCGCTGTGAGATAATACGATCGATACAAAATAACTATCTTAGGTCATATTCTTGACCGTTGATCTAGAAGCAAGTTTCCACGCATCGTAAATATGATCATTCCATAATCTGTTGCAGTTTTTACTGTTTATACCTAGGCGTACTACAATCAAGGCCGTGTACTGATGTTATGTGAAGGTCTGTACATAGACGACACAGTACATCATACATTCACGACACGGTACATCAACGATTACAGGACCGTATGTAAATGTGTATGTATTCAGTCATGTGTTGTGCTTTCTATTTCGATTCCAATCTGGAAATTGGGTTCATTTTAAATTGGTAAAATTTTAAGCGTAGCATAGGACGCCCTGTGAGCTAGCCCTAGAGTCCAATATTTACGAGGGGCGGCTGAAAAGTTTTGAGCCTAAGGTATTAAAAATGCTGATAGAAATGTATAAAAAAAATATTTTTCAATGTAACCTCCCTCTATTTCAATACACTTCTTACATTTGTTTAAAAGAGCTTTTAACCCGGTAAAAAAAATATTCGCCGTCTTTGCCTTCAAAATGCTCGTTTACAGCCGCCTTCATTTCTTCGTCACTGAAAAATCGTCGTCCTCGGAGGTCCTTTTTCAAATTTGAAAAAAGGAAATAATCACTAGGAGTCAAGTCTGGACTGTAGGGTGGGTGGTTGATTTCTTCAAACCCTGTTTCGGCGAGGGCACGTCTCGCAACTCGGGCAGTGTGCACGGGCGCATTGTCCTGCAAAAACAGGACTCCTTTCGCGAGTTTGCCTCTTCTTTTCTCGACAACCACTTGACGGACTTTTGTCAACAATACGGCGTAATAGTCTCCGTTCATTGTAGTATTTTTGGGAAGGTAGCCGATGAACAAAATTTCTTCGCAATCCCAAAAAACAGTGGCCATGAGCTTGGAAGCCGATCTTTCCACTTTGAATTTCCGTGGCGGCTTTTCTCCCTTTGCTATCCATTGCATTGACTCTTGTTTTGACTCCGGATCGTACTGCCGGATCCATGTTTCATCGACAGTGACAAGGCGAGAAAAAACATCGTCAGGATTATCGCCACAGATGTCCAAAAACTCCTTCGAAGTTGTGACTCGACGCTGCCTGTCCAGTGGCGTGAGCATTTTTGGCACCCATCGCGCGCACACCTTTTTCATGTGCAAATTATTGTGCAAAATGTCACCAATTCGCTCCTTGCTGATGCCTATGGATTCAGCTATCTGCCACATCTTAATTCGCCGATCTTCGAGAACAAGTTCAATATTTTCTTCGGTAATGGCGGTGTTTGGACGTCCTGACCTGGGATCATCTTCGAGCGACTCCCTGCCGTGTTTGAATTCACGTGTCCAACGTTTTACGGTGGCAAATGAAGGTGCAGAATCCCCATAAACTGCAGACATTTCTTCAAATATTTTTGTCGGCGTTTTGTTCTTCTTGGTGAGGAATTTTATGACAGCTCTGTACTCCAATTTCGTGCAAAGCGCGGATGACTCAGACATGGTGTTGTTTAATGTTCAATTACTAGAAGCGTAATGATGATAATGACATGAAACTTGGTATTTATACTACTTAGAATACGCGCAATTAGTGATGCACATTGCGAGTCATTAGTGATTCTTAGAAGTACTTAGGCTCAAAATTTTTCAGCCGCCCCTCGTACATAGTTTTTCAATAGAATGAAATAAGCACGACAATGGTTGATATTTACCTCAATTTGTTATTCCACAAAGCAATAGCAGTACCATGTCATTCCAGAGTTATCACCCGCGCTGCGCGCAAATTAAACAGGTATCTCTCGCGAGAGGTGCCAAGTCAAGTAGCACGGGTTGTAGCATTGCAATGCGATTGGTTACTAGACTACAGGTAGTGTGAATGTAACGACCATTACCAGACTAATATGACTCTATTGAACAACTATGCATTTTAGAGACTCACCCCACAGTTGGAGCGGCGACATTCGGAAAGTGGTGGGCAGTGACTGGAAGAGGAGATACGAAGGTCGGGCTCAGTGGCGTGTTTTGGAAGAGGCCTATAGTTAGTTAGTTAGTTAGACCTGAGATTTCCGCACTTAGCCTCATGATTGGGCCATTGTACGTAGTGGAGCTGTCAGTTTACTCCAGCCAGCCTATTTCTTTCCAGAAAGCCAGCAGTGCTCCGATGTCACTGCGGGCTTCCTGAAGGGACCCCGGCTTCCCAATGATGGCGGTCCGTTGCTTTTCCACGCCTTCACAGTGAATGGTCACGTGGGCGGGTGTTTCCTCTTCTTTGAGGCATCCCCGGCAAAGCGGGCTGTCGGTTAGACCCATGTTGTAGAGATGTCTGTTCAGTGGGCAGTGGCCTGTTAAGATTGCCACAGTTTTGCGCAAATTTTCTCTTCTCAGACGCAGCAGGCTACGTGAAAGACGTTTCGAGATTGTTGGTAAGGCCTCCCTGGCTTGTCTACATTTGGTTTCTGTTCTCCAAAGTTCAGCATGCTGGCTTTCTGTTCGCGACCTCAACCATTTTCTAGACTGGTTGTATGGGAGTGGAAGCAGGGGTTCGGGTCCTTCCACTGTAGTTTCCGAGCCTCTTTTGGCGAGTTCATCTGCGGCATCATTGCCCAGGGAGCCGCTATGACCCTTTATCCATTGTAAAGTGACTCGGAAGAGGCCTATGTCCAGCAGTGGACTGATACCGGCTGAATATGATGATAAAGATTTTAAAGTCCTGTTTACTAAGTATGCCACCCTCTTAAAAACTTGAATAGGTAGGCACAGTTCAAAGCCAGCAGCGCGTCGCAGTCGTAAACATTCCAGCAAAATGGTGAAACTTTCATTAAGATACTCGATTTGATTGTGGCGGAAAGTTGGTCGCGTAAATTGTAAACTGTAAATTTTCTTTACATTTATGTGACATTTTGTGCTCGTAAATCGTATGACAACTGCGCCCAATTAAAGGCAGTTTATGATGTACAAATAAGGTCCGTCAAAAAAAACTTTTACCACGGAACTATATCCTTTTTGGATTCGAAACTACTCGTATTAAGAAACTAATGGCCGGTTTCTGAATGAGGGATTTTCTTTTCATTGTTTTCTAAATACTTCCCTAGTCGCTGGATAGATGGCGCTGAACTTGGTAAGTTAAGTAAGGTACGGAAAACCACATTACTTTTTTATTTCTTTTGGATTTTTGAGATCATAAAACTAAACTTACATTATGTAAATAACAATATTTAGTCGATCAATGTTTCTCAATCGTCTTAAATCGTAAGACATGGCTAGTAATGTAGTCAGTTCACCGCCATCTACCCACATCTTGAGAACTACTTTTATTTTAATACTCAAAAAGAAAAAATCCCCATTGCGATTTTCACTAATAACGTTTTGACACGCTCTTTACTGAAAAATTCGAAGGGGCAGCACTACAGTTAACTGTTTACTTAGGTTATTCTCAATTCATAAACTAGCCCTAAGAATTAAGACGGTATGGCCTAAACGCAGTTTATTCCCCAAGTACTTACTATAGCCTACCAAGGCCTGGAGTCCTAAAAATAGGACATCACGAATAACTTTCTTCGCTCCCAATGATTAAGTAGGAAGTCTGGAAAACTTACTGTTCCAGGTCCAATATTTTCCTCATCATTTTTTGGACAACAATAAAAAGTTCTTCAATATCTACGTAGTCAAAATCTAAGACGTAACTGAAGTAACTGTTACCTCCAAATCTTAGGAGGTTATAGGTGTGTGAGCATACTTAATTTCTTGATACCGTACGCGTACTGTGATTGCTGTAACCCCACGCAGCCGAGCCGACCTTTACTATAGGGTAAACGATAAAACAAAATCGAACTTTGATATCGTGACCATTAAAACTATTTATAGTTGTATTAATAAACCTAACGGACAGAACGTTCTCACAGGTGGACGAAACAGCAGAACTTAATGGCTTTTGTTCTCTAAAAACCAACAAAAACCATAACAACAATAACGGGAACAATAACTGGCAAAAGTGTCTGTTATATTTGAAACCATATCATAGATATGTCCCTCGTCTAGATTGGGATCAGGCCAAGAGATTCTGTTGTGTTGAAGTTATTATAGTTTCGTTATCAACCCTTTTATGTCCCCACTGTTGGGGCACGGGTCTCTTCCTGCATCGCAGGTTAGGCCATACTCCACCACGGGGCCAAGTCCGGGTTGGTGGAGGATTGCAAGACAGTGGCGGGCCTTACTGTCAGATGTTATCAAGCCGCCCATAAGGCCTCTGACATGGCTTAACGACTGCCATTAGGCCATACTCCACCACGGGGCCAAGTCCGGGTTGGTGGAGGATTGCAAGACAGTGGCGGGCCTTACTGTCAGATGTTATCAAGCCGCCCATAAGGCCTCTGACATGGCTTAACGACTGCCATTATATGACAGCCGGCACCAACGGCTTAACGTGCCTTGCGAAGCACGGAAGCGCTCGGAAAAATGCCACTAGCGGTAGTCACGGGACGCTCACCCATCCCGTACCTGACCGCACCTGTTGTTGCTCAACCAAGTGATTGATTCCAATCACTCGCTTCGCCTAGGCCACGAGCGCTTCATAGTTATAGAGGGGGATATCAACAAGGCGTTTTTTGGTAAATTAACAAATATTAAGATGTAAATTAAGTCCATACCCTACTCTCTGAGAGTAGACGTGTGCCCTGCACTGGGTTGTTTATTGGCTACATAAAAAATGGGAGTGAAGGAATCGTGTTTCTATGAACAAGACCAAAATATTTCCAAATAATTGTTTTTGCTCTTTAGCTGAATATTCAATAGTGGTCTTGAATTGTACTTCAAAACTACTTTTGTAATAGTATCGTACCGAGAGAATTGATATCAATGCTTTGTATGTCCCCGCTGCTGGGGCACGGCTCTTCCTGCACATCAAGAAGGTTTGGCCGTACTCCACCACGGAAGCCAAGTCCGGGTTGGTGGGGAATTGTAAGACATTGGCGGGCCTTACTGTCAGAAGTTATCAAGCAGCCCATAAGGCCTCTGACATGGCTTAGCGAACTGCCATCCGAGAGAATTACTGCAGGATAATTCCATAATACTACTGTAGGTACTGATGGATCATTTGCGTCATACGCTAGGTACCTTATAAAGAGTTCAATGACACATATTTTCCTCCGATACAAATGACTAACAATAGATTAACACTTTGTTTGAAATTGTTCGTTCGTCTGTACATAATTTAATGTGTCGATTCCCGAATAATTCCCTTAACACGACAACACCCCGAATAAAATGATACAGAGGGTTTTCGTCGGCTAGGATATGAAAACAAAATGATCTTTTTAGAGGCATATGAATACATGCCTAAATAACAGCGTAAATTATCAACAGATACATAGAAATAATTTACATGAATAGAAATATTACTTATGACATTTTGCAATGTCAACGACGATATTGACGATGAAAAATTATGGTTTAAGACGTTCACGTTTATTCTCCTAAGAACAATACTTATTTAAAAACCTATTTAGAGGCTAAAAATTTCACCCATGCCGGGATTCGAACCCGCAACCTCTGGCTATTCGTAGCCAGAGGTTGCGGGTTCGAATCCCGGCATGGGTGAAATTTTTAGCCTCTAAATAGGTTTTTAAATTTGTTCCTTAGCACGGGTTAGTGCATTAAAAATAAAAATAGTGTAACAATACTTATGTTCACTTAAAGTGAGAATTATTAATTAATTAATTAATTAATTTAGTCAACATGCATGAGCTTATAAAGTAGCAACAGTTTATATTATTATTTACGTAGACAATTGTTGGATAGTTGTATGTTGCTATCATTTGTTAGTACAATATCGGCAGCGCACTTTTGTAGGTAGAACAAAAACAAACACGATTATATTATTTTTAATGCACTAACCCGTGCCAAGGACAATTTTAAAAACCCATTTAGAGCCTAAAAATCCCGGCATGGGTGGAATTTTTAGCCTCTAAATAGGTTTTTAAAAACCAACACTCCAAACACAAGCGATCACAAAAGTTATCGGCTAAACTTATTTACATGGCCGTATTCTGTTAAACAGGCACAGGTTATAGCAATCAGTGGATCGACCAAGCTAAACTATGCGAGCGATGTTTTCAAGGACGTATGTTGCTTAACTTTTCTTGAAGATGTAGTTTTTCTGATTCTTTTATTTTTTTAGGTAGTTTTTATTATGGAATCGTTATCAACCCTTGTATGTCCCCAGTGCTGGGGCACGGGTCTCTTCCTGCATCGCAGGAAGGTTAGGCCATACTCCAACACGGGGGCCAAGTCCGGGTTGGTGGAGGATTGTAAGACAGTGGCGGGCCTTACTGTCAGAAGTTATCAAGCCGCCCATAAGGCCTCTGAGTCAGAGGCCTTATGGGCGGCTCAGAGGCTCTGACATGGCATAACGACTGCCATTATATGACAGCCGGCACCAACGGCTTAACCTGCCTTGCGAAGCACGGAAGCGCGCGGAAAAATGCCAATAGCGGTAGTCACGGGACGCTCACCCATCCTGTACCTGACCGCGCCTGTTGTTGCTTAACCGAGTGATTGATTCCAATCACTCGGTTAAGCGGTTAGTTATTCCAAGCGCTCGTGGCCTAGGCCACGAGCGCTTCTCGTTATTTTTATTATGGAATGTACGAGCGAAATGTTAGGCCCAATGTTCTTCTGTCCATAGGTTGCCTTTTTAGACTTCGTGACTCAAGAAACTGGGACAGGTGCAAGCAATTATCATTCGGGTGAGGGGCAGATGTGGAATGGAAGACAATGCTCCTCGGATGATCACCTTGTGGACGCCGCATGGAGGCACCTTTAGTGCGCGTGCCCATCTGCCGTCGTAAACACGAACTGGGGCCTGTTTCATAGAGGTACATGCAATTCATGGTTTACTATGACGATCTGGTATGACGATCATTGCAAAGTGGGTTAACACACATAGTTAGACCTGAGATTTTCGCACTTAGATAGATAGAGAACACTATCAATCAATGAAATGAAAATGTTTTATTCAAAGTAGCACAGAAACGGCGGCTCAATGAACGTTACAATTCAAACTAGGTGTCCATTTCAAAATCTAGATCATTTTGGAGAAAAAATGGACAAAAAAACTCCTAACTTAGTCTTTTCAAAGTCCTTAATTAACATAGTTTACATAATTATTATAAAACATAGAACGCATACATTGTACTGGCTTTAATTCCAGACCTCATTGTCATCTAAATAATCCTTTATGTTATAGTAGCCCTTTTGGCACACAGTGTGCTTAACATATTTTTTGAACCGCTATTCAGGCAAGCTTAATATATCTTCACACTATTACATCACACTAATCACATCACACTAATAATATAAAGGCGAAAGTTTGTGAGTGTAATAATAAGTAATAAGTATTTTTATTTATAAAGATGATACATTACCAGTGATCGAATAATCGGATGCGTATTTACCTAAAATTGAGGTGTTGGCTGTTATGGAATGCACTTTTGTATCGAAAAAATCCCGGGATTCCGGAATCGACGAACTTGATGCTAAGTGTAATGTAACATTACACTTAGCATCAAGTTACACTTTAATTTAATATAAAGGTAATATGTGTGAATATACTAAGATGAGGAGCCTCTGCTTCCTAAAAGAGGGATAAGACCCTGTAGCTTAGGGTAAGCAGTGCTCATCCTCAGTTATATGATACAATATACCTATAATAAAATGTAAAAAAAAGAGGTTGTCTTTAGTTTTAGTAGAATATTAATTACTAAGTTTAGTTGTGTGTGTGTGTGTGTGTGTGAATTAGACATATGCATTTGACCCATATACATTAACCTACAGTTTTAAGAAGTGCGTATGTTTGTTACTTCTTCACGTCTAAACGGCTGGAGCGATTTTAATAAAATTTGTTATGGAGTTAGCTGACACCCTGGATTGACACATAGGCTACCTACGTTTTACTGCGGGAATATATCTTATTCCCATGGGAAAACAGATCAAGGGCGGGTAACACCGCGGGCACAGCTAGTAATACAATAAATCATAAACTCAGGGCCGGTGAATTTCATTAGCTAAATTTCACTAAGTAAATACTTAAAATGTTCTGTCACACTCTTTCCTGAGAAGTTCGAAGAGACAACTACAGTTAAGGATTTATTTATCAAAATTCTCAATTCAGAAACTGGCACAATCTATAATATAAAAATGAATTGCTGAATGTGTTGGTAAGCGAAAATCTTGAGAGCAGCTAAACCGATTTCACTAATTTTTTTTTAGAATATTCCTTGAAGTACGAGGAATGTTCTAACGGAGAGAAAAAAAAATAAAGAATCGATGGTAGGCGATACGAAGTTACGAAGCTGGGTCAGCTAGTACCTAATAAAACATAATATTCGTACGAGCTGATTCTTTGTCAATTCTTAAGGTCCTTCGTATTGTCTAATAATAACTATAATATTCCTATTGTAAAACACTTTGCTTTGCATTTCGAACTGTTCTTCGGCGTAGAATTGCCGCGTTGGTCACAGATGAAACTTCCAAACAAAAATTCCCAAAACGTTGCCACCAGATGTAACGTTTCTGAAACAATAACGCACCATTCCAGGAAATTGGACATAGAAATAAGCCCAGACAATTCATAAACAGACAAAGCGGGGATGTACAATGGCCTGGGATGTACTTCGGTGGGCATTGTTCCTGTGGCTGTAGGTAGAAATGGACTCTCCTCAAAGGATCCTCTTTGTATGTTGATGAATAAATTTTTATTATTTACCTTTGGGTTGTATAATTGTTTTGGGCCGACAAAGGATGCAATAAAGCCTTAATTCTCCTTCTTTCTTCGGGAAGAAAAAGATTTTGACGAAAAAAAAAACTCGACTTCAAAAGTCAATCTTTGTGTACGTTTTGACAGGGACTGCGAGTTCGATATTAGTTAAAACGCTGGTAAGGGTACTGACCAAATGGAGGTTGTATTAGCAAAGCAGTATAAGGAATACCCGTAACCGGCTAGCGTACGGTGTGCAGTGTTTAAGGAAAGATGATGAAGCGAAAGAGTGTGTCCAGTCCGGATCACAAATTATGATAGCAAGTGACAAATTTGTCTCTGCCTTGCCAACTACTTACAGAATAGGCAGCACAAAGACGCAAGTCGCGCGCTTAAACACCAAAAGTTCCGACTTTCTTATCAACCCCCTGTATGTCCCCACTGCTGGGGCAGTTACTCCACCAGGGGCCAAGTACGGGTTGGTGGAGGATTGTAAGACAGTGACGGGCCTTACTACTAGAAGTTATCAAGCCGCTCATGAGGCCCTGAAATGGCTTAACGCCTGCCATTACATGACATCCGGCACCAACGGTTTAACGTGCCTTGCGAAGCACGGAAGCGCTCGGAAAAAATGCCGCTAGCGGTTGTCACGGGATGGTCAGCCATCCAGTGCCTGACTGCGCCTGTTGTTGCTTACCCCTTGTGATTGATTTCAATCACTCGGTTCCAATAGGTCGTGAGCGTTTCTTTATTTTGAATTTGACAGTTACCTTACTTTAAAGACTTTCCAGTACATTCATTGTCAAATTCTGTCATTTTAGCGGCACAAAACACGTTACTCGCGCCATCGTTAAGTCGAAAGTCGATGCCTTATCGTTGTTTTTATGGGACAAAAAATCTTATCTGTCTCAAGTCGATCACACGAAAAAACGCCGATAACAGCTACGAAGCATAAATGGCCTTAAATAGACACATACTCGTAGAGCGATGAACGATTTGGATGCAGTTTTCTGGAGGGAATCGCTCCAAAATAACACTTTCAGTTTGTGAATTGAGAATCTCGCTAAGTAAATAGTTAACTGTAGTGCTGTCTCCTCGGATTTCTCAGAAAAGAGCGTGACAGATTGGAAACTAGGTATATTCTTTTCGAAGGCAAAGGAGTGTTGTGAATTTCACATACCAGCCCAGTCCATAAAGCCGTGGAATAAGTACCTGGAGTAGGCTAATTAATACCGCACTAGAATGTATGCCGAGTCAGCTAGTAAGACTATAAAATGTAGAATGCGCTAGAGAGGGAATGCGAAAGTCATAAATGCTCTTAATTAATGAATTACATTGTTAGCTTGTGTTGATTTCATCTACTATCTTTACAATACCGTACTAGTTTTGAAGGAAGCGGTGTCTACTGTTACAGGTATATTTTATAGTTACGAGCAGTTACCGTGTACGTAGTATACAGCGTTATCACTGATAACTTATCAGATTGAGTATTTTTTTTCGCAATTCTGGGTAAAACTTAGGCTCTTGGAGAAAAGGAATCATTGGAAAAAAAAATATGGGGAGAATTTAGGGTAATTTAATTTTGGAATGCATCCGTACATTTTCATGTATTGTCCGAACGCGTCCATCAAAATAGTTTTATAACCTCAGAACAATTAAAGCAATAGAAGAAACCATAATTACGTGATACAATGTACATGCCTAATAGGGATGGGTCCCCGTCCCGTGACTACCGCTAGTTGCATTTTTCCGAACGCTTCCGTGCTTCGCAAGAAACGTTAAGCAGTTTGTGCCGGCTGTCATGTAATGGCAGTCGTTAACCTATGTTAGAGGCCTTATGGGTGGCTTGATAAAATCTGTCAGGAAAGCCCGCTACTGTCTTACAATCCTCCAGAAACCCGGACTTGGCCCCATGGTGAAGTATGGCCTAAATTTCCTGCAATGCAGGAAGAGACCCGTGCCCCAGCAGTGGGGGCATAAAAGGGATGATATCAAACTATTCTCATTCCCTTCCAGCTGTGCGTGTGAAATTACCCCAGAGTAGACGAGTTATTTCCAATTTCGATCATTCTTGGAAAATATTGTTTTAAAATCAATAAATATGTAGGGATAATAGTCCTGCCAGTTTTTATAATGACTTGGCGCGGATATGTTCATTCATCCTTGCCCTCGGACTTTTTTGAACCTCTGTTCATATCTCAAAGCGGCGCCTTTTCGGGCGCCGAAAAAAAACATCTTTTCAACAAAAAAATACCTTTGCTTGTCTGCGAACTTCGATAAGACTGTGTGAAAGGTTTTTGTAATCGTAAAGAAGTAAAAGCGTTCCGGAGAACAGCCGAGATTTTTGTCTGTGTTTCCAGACGCGGGCCGGCCAATGTCGTCATAATTTGGAGAAAAATCGCCTTGTTACCACATTAGAGTCAATTTTCAGACTTGAACCCCAGAAACGCCGAAATAAAATAATGTATATTTTTTAGATAGCTTACTAACTTGTAGTGTTGCATGCAGCTGTTTTATTAAATCTTAATTGACTTTAAAAACATGAAAACTTTTTTTTTGTGTAAATTGCAGGTCATTTTAAATCCAACGAACCTTAACAGGACAGCGCCACGACTGGAAAAAAAATCGTATTAAATCCATAAATGAAAACACGCCTACGCAAAGTAAAATAATTTAATTTGTTCTGATCTCCTAACTAGCCCAAAAATCGCCGAAACCAAAATTGTGACAGCTCAAGTGGCGATAGGTCGACGATTGCAATGTTTGGTCGCCATTTCGCTTTACGAGCCCAATAGCCCAAATGGGGATAAATCCTCTCAATTATGGTAATACTGGTCAACTCAAATCAATTGATTGATTATCTCTACGCAAAGATATTAAATTCACAATTTATAATTTACTATATAAAATGTAAGCCGCTGCTTTCGGACCGTTATTGTAGTGGAGAAAAAGGCAGCGGGAAAAACTCCACTCTGACTATCTTTTCTCAAGTCATCTTAAACGAAATACAGCAGTTACCACTTATACGTTTACCTAATTAGATTTAATTATTGCCTTCAATAACATTAACCCCCTTATTCATACATAATAGTCAGCTAACTTAAAGCATTGCTAATTCTCATTCTGTCTTCTATCGACCTAAGTCAGAATGAAAAAGAGCTGTTTTAAGTTAGCGGAACATTATGAATAACGGGGTAAATACACTATTTTTATTTTTAATGCACTAACCCGTGCTAAGAAACAAATTTAAAAACCTATTTAGAGGCTAAAAATTTCACCCATGCCGGGATTCGAACCCGCAACCTCTGGCTATCCGTACCAGCGCTCTACCAATTGAGCCAATGGGCGACTCACGGCATCAGTGAAATTTCGAACCTCTTTACAATATTCTCTGTATTACGTACAGGCAGCGACATCTGACTTATAGCAAATTGCATTACTTACAGCCCCGACTACCTACTTTGCAGTTGGGTTTAACATCGGAACGATATCACTGTACTCCCATGATTACACTATTTTTATTTTTAATGCACTAACCCGTGCTAAGAAACAAATTTAAAAACCTATTTAGAGGCTAAAAATTTCACCCATGCCGGGATTCGAACCCGCAACCTCTGGCTATCCGTACCAGCGCTCTACCAATTGAGCCAATGGGCGACTCACGGCATCAGTGAAATTTCGAACCTCTTTACAATATTCTCTGTATTACGTACAGGCAGCGACATCTGACTTATAGCAAATTGCATTACTTACAGCCCCGACTACCTACTTTGCAGTTGGGTTTAACATCGGAACGATATCACTGTACTCCCATGATTACACTATTTTTATTTTTAATGCACTAACCCGTGCTAAGAAACAAATTTAAAAACCTATTTAGAGGCTAAAAATTTCACCCATGCCGGGATTCGAACCCGCAACCTCTGGCTATCCGTACCAGCGCTCTACCAATTGAGCCAATGGGCGACTCACGGCATCAGTGAAATTTCGAACCTCTTTACAATATTCTCTGTATTACGTACAGGCAGCGACATCTGACTTAAGCAAATTGCATTACTTACAGCCCCGACTACCTACTTTGCAGTTGGGTTTAACATCGGAACGATATCACTGTACTCCCATGATTACACTATTTTTATTTTTAATGCACTAACCCGTGCTAAGAAACAAATTTAAAAACCTATTTAGAGGCTAAAAATTTCACCCATGCCGGGATTCGAACCCGCAACCTCTGGCTATCCGTACCAGCGCTCTACCAATTGAGCCAATGGGCGACTCACGGCATCAGTGAAATTTCGAACCTCTTTACAATATTCTCTGTATTACGTACAGGCAGCGACATCTGACTTAAGCAAATTGCATTACTTACAGCCCCGACTACCTACTTTGCAGTTGGGTTTAACATCGGAACGATATCACTGTACTCCCATGATTACACTATTTTTATTTTTAATGCACTAACCCGCGCTAAGAAACAACTACTAAACAAACTAAACAGATTTCGTTTCCCGCTACACTTTTGAGATACACTCGATTTCTCGAAGACTAAAGCCGGGTTCTCACAGTCTTAGTACGCTCGGACCGAGTGCCCCATCCGTGTAAACTAATGCTCTGATTGGACAGTTTTTCGTGACAACACCAAAATAGGCAATCAGAAGCATTAGTTTATTCGGATGGCGCACTCGGTCCGAGTCCACTAAGACCGTGAAAACGCGGCTTAACAATCTGTTAACTACTGTGAGCAATTGTTGTTTATTTTTTTTGTGCACTTTTAGCTGTTAACAATAAATGAAAAGAATTTTTGTTTACAAGGTACATGAGATTTTTGTAGTGAATCACTACAAAAATCTCATGTCATACAAAAATCTCTACCAGACAACCTTGGATAAACCTATTAAATAAATATTCATGGACAGTTTATTATATTACACAGATCTCGTTAGCCCTATACTAAGAACAACTAAATGACCTGTGTTATAGGTGCTAACTCGACGATAGATTTAATACAATAAATACATAGATAACATCGAAGACCCGAGACAAACAAGAAAAGTTCGTTTCCTAGTTAAACCCGGCCGGGGATCGAACCCGAGACCTTCGGTTTTACAGTCAGTCAGGTTATTATATCTAAGCATTTACCCAACAATTGATCAACGAAAAATAGGAAGACCATCAGACTCCCTGTGAGAAGGCCTATAAATACCCTGCAGGGGACTGCACATTAACCTTTACACTTAAGTTGCAAAGTAACTCGTAACATAACTTATTAGAGTGCAGTTAAGTAAAAGTCGAAGTGCTGTCAACTATACGAAGCTTTTTGCCTCGTTTTAACCCTTTACCAGGACTACTTTGGTCTAATAAAATCCACCATAAATTGAACCTTAGATAGATAGAATATTCTTTGTTGCATGTAGGTACACCAGGAATTACATAAGAGACTTAAAAAAACAGTACAGTACAAGTGGTGGTCTTATTACTAAAAGTAATTTCTTCCAGACAACCATTGATGGAAAAAAGGAAACTTAAAGACGGGCAGTCGGCGCAACTAAACAATATTAGACAAGATTGTTTTATAATTGATATACACAAACGATACAATTGATACACGTACAAAAATATAAAAAAAATAAAAATAAACTTACAAAAAAAAAAACATTGAACATGAACGAAAAGTATACCTACATAATATTAGAAAGGGATTTTACAAATAAAAATAACAAACTTAAATGAATGAAAAATAGTGATTTTGCACTCTGTTTCAAACTTTCACTCTTTTAAATAAAGTCTAAAACCAATGAAAAATTTATACTAGATCTGCCCGTTGAAGGGTTGAGGGTCGGACAACTGTCCGCACAAAAGAGGCGAGTAATTTCTAATTTTCCCTTTTTTCTGGCGAAACAATAAAGTACGCTAATCGTCGCCCAATCAGAACCTCAAACTGGTCCTTTCATCCCTTTTACAGTCGGCGTGATTCCCGGAATTGCTCAGTGGAATTTACGCCGAAAGCTGCCTTTAGGGCCTTTGTTATTTCTGCTTATTGTGCCCTATTATTGCAAGAATAATGCAGCATATAATATATAAGTCCCACTGTGGGGCCTTCTCTTGGAGAGCGAGTTTGGCCTTAATTAACACGCGTGCCCACCGCGGAGAAGTCCAATCCGCAGTGGGCACTCGTATTGATTAACCCCGATCTATCTCTCTAAGAGAAGGTCTGTCCCCTGTGACGTATATAATACATCTTCTTCTTCTATAATATAAAAATGAATCGTGTTGGTAAGCTCAAATCTCGAGAGCAGCTGAACCGTTTCGCTGATTCTTTTTTTAAAATATTCCTTGAAGCACGGGGATGTCTGAACCGTTTCGCTAATTCTTTTTTTTAAATTTCCTTGAAGCACGGAAAGAAAAAAAATATTAAAGAATCGACTGTTAGGCGGTACGAAGTTCGCTGGGTCAGCTAGTTAAGAATGAAAATCTATTTTTTTAAAGTAAAAGTGAAAAATCTAATTTCGTCGAGGACCATAAATTGTCATAATATACGATGACGATAGAAAAGACGACCTTCAAACGCATAACGTTGCTGTAATGATCGAAACTACCATAATACACGCGTGTTTATATTTCCGCCGCCTTCTGAATTCATCGCGCCGACGGCTTTCAATCATTAACTGAGGAGATCAAAGGCGATATTAACCACACCTTTATCTATTACCACACAAAACAAACAAAATAAGAAAGAGACTACCATAGTCATATATTAAAGAAGACTAATCGCGAGTATTTGACGCTGCCGAAACGTCGATAATTGAGGTAAATACGTTTTATGCCACACCTGGCAATAAAGTGGCTTTTTGGCCAAGTGTACACATAAAAAGATGTACACATAAAAAGATGTACACAACACGGGAGGTAATAAAGAAAGCTCTCGATCGCATATTTACGTCCCTCGCTTGCATCTCGGGCCGCAAACTTCTGCGATCTCGGCCTTTCTTTGTATTACCACCCTAGTTGTGTAATGTACTATTACGTAATATATAATCGCGTTAGACCGGTTGCTATTTATTCTTGGGCACAGATGCAACAGTAACAAAGACATAGATATTTCACTATTTGACTACGAGGGCTGCTACATATGTACGCGGAATAGAAAAAATAAACAAATGTATGTTATTACACTATTTTTATTTTTAATGCACTAACCCGTGCTAAGGAACAAATTTAAAAACCTATTTAGAGGCTAAAAATTTCACCCATGCCGGGATTCGAACCCGCAACCTCTGGCTATCCGTACCAGCGCTCTACCAATTGAGCCAATGGGCGACTCACGGCATCAGTGAAATTTCGAACCTCTTTACAATATTCTCTGTATTACGTACAGGCAGCGACATCTGACTTAAGCAAATTGCATTACTTACAGCCCCGACTACCTACTTTGCAGTTAGGTTTAACATCGGAACGATATCACTGTACCCACATGATTACACTATTTTTATTTTTAATGCACTAACCCGTGCTAAGGAACAAATTTAAAAACCTATTTAGAGGCTAAAAATTTCACCCATGCCGGGATTCGAACCCGCAACCTCTGGCTATCCGTACCAGCGCTCTACCAATTGAGCCAATGGGCGACTCACGGCATCAGTGAAATTTCGAACCTCTTTACAATATTCTCTGTATTACGTACAGGCAGCGACATCTGACTTAAGCAAATTGCATTACTTACAGCCCCGACTACCTACTTTGCAGTTAGGTTTAACATCGGAACGATATCACTGTACCCACATGATTACACTATTTTTATTTTTAATGCACTAACCCGTGCTAAGGAACAAATTTAAAAACCTATTTAGAGGCTAAAAATTTCACCCATGCCGGGATTCGAACCCGCAACCTCTGGCTATCCGTACCAGCGCTCTACCAATTGAGCCAATGGGCGACTCACGGCATCAGTGAAATTTCGAACCTCTTTACAATATTCTCTGTATTACGTACAGGCAGCGACATCTGACTTAAGCAAATTGCATTACTTACAGCCCCGACTACCTACTTTGCAGTTAGGTTTAACATCGGAACGATATCACTGTACCCACATGATTACACTATTTTTATTTTTAATGCACTAACCCGTGCTAAGGAACAAATTTAAAAACCTATTTAGAGGCTAAAAATTTCACCCATGCCGGGATTCGAACCCGCAACCTCTGGCTATCCGTACCAGCGCTCTACCAATTGAGCCAATGGGCGACTCACGGCATCAGTGAAATTTCGAACCTCTTTACAATATTCTCTGTATTACGTACAGGCAGCGACATCTGACTTAAGCAAATTGCATTACTTACAGCCCCGACTACCTACTTTGCAGTTAGGTTTAACATCGGAACGATATCACTGTACCCACATGATTACACTATTTTTATTTTTAATGCACTAACCCGTGCTAAGGAACAAATTTAAAAACCTATTTAGAGGCTAAAAATTTCACCCATGCCGGGATTCGAACCCGCAACCTCTGGCTATCCGTACCAGCGCTCTACCAATTGAGCCAATGGGCGACTCACGGCATCAGTGAAATTTCGAACCTCTTTACAATATTCTCTGTATTACGTACAGGCAGCGACATCTGACTTAAGCAAATTGCATTACTTACAGCCCCGACTACCTACTTTGCAGTTAGGTTTAACATCGGAACGATATCACTGTACCCACATGATTACACTATTTTTATTTTTAATGCACTAACCCGTGCTAAGGAACAAATTTAAAAACCTATTTAGAGGCTAAAAATTTCACCCATGCCGGGATTCGAACCCGCAACCTCTGGCTATCCGTACCAGCGCTCTACCAATTGAGCCAATGGGCGACTCACGGCATCAGTGAAATTTCGAACCTCTTTACAATATTCTCTGTATTACGTACAGGCAGCGACATCTGACTTAAGCAAATTGCATTACTTACAGCCCCGACTACCTACTTTGCAGTTAGGTTTAACATCGGAACGATATCACTGTACCCACATGATTACACTATTTTTATTTTTAATGCACTAACCCGTGCTAAGGAACAAATTTAAAAACCTATTTAGAGGCTAAAAATTTCACCCATGCCGGGATTCGAACCCGCAACCTCTGGCTATCCGTACCAGCGCTCTACCAATTGAGCCAATGGGCGACTCACGGCATCAGTGAAATTTCGAACCTCTTTACAATATTCTCTGTATTACGTACATAAAAATAGTGTAATCATGTGGGTACAGTGATATCGTTCCGATGTTAAACCTAACTGCAAAGTAGGTAGTCGGGGCTGTAAGTAATGCAATTTGCTTAAGTCAGATGTCGCTGCCTGTACGTAATACAGAGAATATTGTAAAGAGGTTCGAAATTTCACTGATGCCGTGAGTCGCCCATTGGCTCAATTGGTAGAGCGCTGGTACGGATAGCCAGAGGTTGCGGGTTCGAATCCCGGCATGGGTGAAATTTTTAGCCTCTAAATAGGTTTTTAAATTTGTTCCTTAGCACGGGTTAGTGCATTAAAAATAAAAATAGTGTAATCATGTGGGTACAGTGATATCGTTCCGATGTTAAACCTAACTGCAAAGTAGGTAGTCGGGGCTGTAAGTAATGCAATTTGCTTAAGTCAGATGTCGCTGCCTGTACGTAATACAGAGAATATTGTAAAGAGGTTCGAAATTTCACTGATGCCGTGAGTCGCCCATTGGCTCAATTGGTAGAGCGCTGGTACGGATAGCCAGAGGTTGCGGGTTCGAATCCCGGCATGGGTGAAATTTTTAGCCTCTAAATAGGTTTTTAAATTTGTTCCTTAGCACGGGTTAGTGCATTAAAAATAAAAATAGTGTAATCATGTGGGTACAGTGATATCGTTCCGATGTTAAACCTAACTGCAAAGTAGGTAGTCGGGGCTGTAAGTAATGCAATTTGCTTAAGTCAGATGTCGCTGCCTGTACGTAATACAGAGAATATTGTAAAGAGGTTCGAAATTTCACTGATGCCGTGAGTCGCCCATTGGCTCAATTGGTAGAGCGCTGGTACGGATAGCCAGAGGTTGCGGGTTCGAATCCCGGCATGGGTGAAATTTTTAGCCTCTAAATAGGTTTTTAAATTTGTTCCTTAGCACGGGTTAGTGCATTAAAAATAAAAATAGTGTAATCATGTGGGTACAGTGATATCGTTCCGATGTTAAACCTAACTGCAAAGTAGGTAGTCGGGGCTGTAAGTAATGCAATTTGCTTAAGTCAGATGTCGCTGCCTGTACGTAATACAGAGAATATTGTAAAGAGGTTCGAAATTTCACTGATGCCGTGAGTCGCCCATTGGCTCAATTGGTAGAGCGCTGGTACGGATAGCCAGAGGTTGCGGGTTCGAATCCCGGCATGGGTGAAATTTTTAGCCTCTAAATAGGTTTTTAAATTTGTTCCTTAGCACGGGTTAGTGCATTAAAAATAAAAATAGTGTAATCATGTGGGTACAGTGATATCGTTCCGATGTTAAACCTAACTGCAAAGTAGGTAGTCGGGGCTGTAAGTAATGCAATTTGCTTAAGTCAGATGTCGCTGCCTGTACGTAATACAGAGAATATTGTAAAGAGGTTCGAAATTTCACTGATGCCGTGAGTCGCCCATTGGCTCAATTGGTAGAGCGCTGGTACGGATAGCCAGAGGTTGCGGGTTCGAATCCCGGCATGGGTGAAATTTTTAGCCTCTAAATAGGTTTTTAAAAATGTATGTTATTTCAAAGTATCAAAGTATTCTCCACTATGATCGATGCACTTTTGCATTCGATGAAACCAATTTGTAAAACACTTTTTCCACTCTGAGGTATCTCCAAAACGTGCTGTTTGAACGCATCTACGGCATCTTCACGGGTCGAAAATCGTTGACCACGTATTTTATTCTTTACATTTGGGAATAAATAGAAATCATTGGGAGCCAAATCAGGGCTATACGGTGGATGACCCATCAATTCTATTTTTTGACCATCCAAAAATGTAGTTGTTTCCTGAGATGTATGACAGCTGGCATTGTCATGGTGAAGTATGATTCTGTGTCGCTGGTTGTTTTGGCGTATTTCTTCAAATACTTCCGGCAAACAAATGGTCGTGTACCACTCCGAATTAACCGTTCTGCGATTCTCCAGTGGTATTGTAGCCACATGGCCATTAATTCCAAAAAAGCAGGCCACCATTTTCTTAACAGTGCTTTTTGCACGAGCCACTTTCGTTGGGTTCGGCTCATTTTGAAACACCCAAACTGTTGATTGTTGTTTAGTTTCGGGATCGTACGCGTAGATCCAGGATTCGTCACCTGTGTAGATATTATAAACAGATTTTGAGTCGCCTCCGTTGAATTTTTTTAAGGTTTTCTTGCACCATTCGACGCGAGCATCTTTTTGATCCTGAGTTAAGTTGTGCGGGATCCAACGCGAACAATTTTTTTTTACAGACAAATGTTCATGTAATATTCTATGAATGCTCGTCATACATATGCCCAGAATAGCCTCTATCTCGCGATACGCAACATGGCGGTCTTGCATTATTAGTTTTCGCACAGCTTCAATATTTTGTGGCACAACCACCGATTTCGGGCGACCTTCTTTAACTTCGTCCGTGAGCTTACTGCGCCCGCGATTAAACTCACTAAACCAGTGATACACGGTCGTTTTTGATGGAGCTTCACCACCAAAAGTCGAAGTTAATTGATCTACGCACTTTTGTTGCGTTAAACCACGTCGAAAATCGTAATAAATCATAGCACGAATATTTTCACGAGTGAGTTACATTTTTTCAGCGATATGACATTTTAAACCCAACAAAAACAAAACACTAACGTATATAAGAGAAAAATATTAGCGGAGGGTATTTAAAAAAAGAACGAATTTGACCATGGAGGTCAGACATTGCGTTTAAAATTATTGGAATCCCAGATTCCGCATACATAAGTAGCAGCCTATGTATTAATGTAAAAACGAAACCAAACCTAAAACCTATTTTCTAATTTAAATAAAATATTTGAGCCTGATCGCTGTCGGGCGGCGGCAGAGTACCAAGAAGGCTGGCGGCATTGCCTCGCTGTACGGCGAGGCTTAACCGTTGTTAAGCCATAAGCCATTGGCCTTACGTTCCAAAGTAAGCACCAGCCCTCGGGTCTCCTGAAGCGTCGACCAGGCGCGACGAGATGTCCTTAGAGAGGAGTCGCGATTCCGGACCCCATGGCCGGTTTGATATATAACAAGTTATAACCATCGCGACGTGTAGGACGCTCTCCGACCAGGTGGGATGACGATCTGTGAAAAACTGCCGGATGATGCTGGATGCGGCAAGCTGAAGACAGGGCGCTATGGCGCTCATTAGGGGAGGGCTATGTCCAGCAGTACAGCACTAATATAGCCTGAAGAAGAAGAATATTACAATGAATTTGATTTGACTGCATGTAAAGATCGCAAGTACCAAGCACCGCAAGTACATTGGTTGGAATATTAGAATCCAGAGTTTATGTTTGTAAGGGGATAAATAATCACTCTTGATTATTCTGCCTTCGCTTTAAAGGAAATAGAGCCAGTTTAGGCTGAATTGAGAATTTCACTAAGTAAAGACTTAAATTACGTTCTGACACGCTCTTGTGAAATTCGAAGAGACAGCACTACGCTTAAGTTTTTACTTAGCGAAATTCACAATTCAGTAAATGGCCCATAATGACACTATAAATTATCTAAAAACAGAATTAAAGTGTCCTGGTGTTAATCTAGTAAGTAGATATTATCTAAATCCCTTCAAGGTTTTTGGAGTTGCCGTGAAGTCTTCTAAAATATGAAGCCTTGGCATTATTATTAGTAATCAGTTCGATAACAAATTCGGTAAGGCTGCTCTTACAAGAAGGAGGCTGTCTCGCTCGCACAATCTATATTTTTTTGTGTAATTAGCTTACAGTGATGCATACAAGGCACCGGTTCACACAATGGCTGGGCGACACAGAACAGGAAAACAATCTTCTGTTCTCTATTTTCCTTACGTAGATTTTTCATTTTATCAACAAATTTTGTTTGTGTATCACTGTTCGGATTGTTTAAAATTAAATCTACCTAATTCATAATTAACTTGCAGAAACTCTTCTGTGTTTATCACTACATTAAATCATCAAGGGAAACCCTTTCCTATGATTTATCAACACCCAAGTCTTGGTTACAGCCGGGCTGGCCCACCACTCCATGAACATCTTCTCTATGTTCGGCTACCTCTAGTTTATTTACGTTTTAGTCTCCCACGAGTATCACCATTCGTAGATGCCTCGTTCTTTTCGATGTATCAAATGGTGACCTCAAGATTCTTATATTTAGTTTGGTGTCTCGACTTAGCCAGACTGCATATCGGTGGTTCATGCTAACGTCCGCATTAGTGTTGCCCAAAAGTAGCGCATACTCCTCTTTTTGGCTCCACTATACCCATTTCTTTAGGGGTGACACCAAATGCAGCTGAAAATACTCGTCTGTTTAGTCCGTATGCTACGAACTTTGGGCGACATTTTTTCACTTCCGTGTCCTTTTTTCCAAGATATTTATTTTTTAAACTACCGCTAGTGGCATTTTTCCGAGCGCTTCCGTGCTTCGCAAGGCAGGTTAAGCCGTTGGTGTCGGCTTTCATGTAATGGCAGTCGTTAGGCTATGTCAGAGGCCTTATGGGGGCTTGATAACTTCTGTCTGAAAAGACCGCCACTGTCTTACAATTCTCCACCAACCCGGACTTGGCCCCCGTGGTGGAGTATGGCCTAACCTTCCAACGATGCAGGAAGAGACCCGTGCCCCAGCAGTGGGGACATACAAGGACTCATATTGATGCCGCAAAAAACGTTTATTACAAATGAACAAATCCAAGCAACCGAATACAGAAGAATTGTTCTCATTTCATCCACGTATGACATTGTGGTATTAACAACGTAATTGTGCCTCCTTGATAACCGGTAGTGGATCGTGTTAGGTTTTATCAATCCAGCTCATAAACAGAGCCACAACTGGGCCTATGCCCAGTTGTGTCTTTGTTTATGAGCTGGATACCTCGTCTCTCTTACGCCAACCATTTCGTCCTTCTCCAGTCTCCTCCTTTGTTTTTCCGCGGCTTTTTTAAAGTCATTACTCTGTCATGGCATTAATCCACCGCTAGGTATGTAGTAATAGTGAAAAGTAAAGTATAAACAACCTGTGTACACCCCAGGGCACTGCCTCTGCCTCTCGCCGTAATGCCTCTGAGAGAAGCAGTCTCCGCGGATTGGACATTCCAATTGTTGTGGTGTGAGAACACTTTCTTCTTCTTCTTCAGGCTATATTAGTCCACTGCTAGACATAGCCCTCCCCTAATGAGCGCCATAGCACAAGGTTGTGCCATCATTGGGGGGTAATACCCATAATCCCCACGCTGGGCATGCGGGTTGGGGATCGCAGTTTGGTGGAATTTTACGGCAGGGGGCGCTGCTGCCCACCCCCCGGTTTGTGTCCCTTAGTAGCCTTTTACGACACCGCGGGAAGAACTTGGGTTGGTGCTATTCTCTAGGCCGACACCACACAGCAGTACACTTTAATGACTAACAAATTCAGGACAGATATCGGCGTCGTTCCTTATACCAACAGTGGATAAATGTGGGCCGACCGTGTCTTGCATGGACATTTGTTTTTCCTCATTCCACGCTTCCCGCCACGCTTCGCTTCACGCTCGTGGCACCGTACGTTAACCGCTGCGCTGTGGGTGTCGTGCATTTTTTGCTCCGAGACTTTTCTAAATGCGTCGGGGCCGGTGACTGGGCTAATTCGGGACTAGAGGCGATTGTCACCGCACAGAGCATGGAGCCGTAGAAGTCGGCGGTTTCGGAGACATGTCTTCGGAAGTTCGGTGGGTTGTGTTATCTTTAGATGAAATGACTGACGGTATTTTTTGTGCACTTTAATAATAGACACAGAAGCTATTATTAAGGTGTGGTCTACTATCTGAAATACATTCAGACCATCTTGGCCTTTGTTACCTGGGTCGAACATGTATTATATTGAACCTAATGCGTTACCACACCGCGGTTATCAAACATTCTTTTGACTTTCGACTTGCATCGGCTATAACGTCCATTGTTGCTAAATCTTGATCATTTCCACTTCCTTCATCGTTTCATGTTACTAGAAGGACTAATACTTCTGTATCCTCTCTATCTCCCGATTGTATTGTTGGCGACATCTTGCGTAATGTGTGGCGACTGGTTATGGGCATTGAAGAGTCGTCGGTTGAGCGGAGGGCATTAGTTTTCAGAGCCATTGGCTTTTAAAGACTGGGACGTCGTTTATTGGGTGCGTCCGAAACACTTTGGGGGCGCTGATTTAGTGGCTGTGGGTGGATTTCCTTTTCGGACAAATAAAACCGGTGTTTAGGAACAAGAGCGTTCGTATCGGGAGATGAGATTTTTCGTTTGTTGTGTGAGAAATGTTGTAGATTAGTTCGAACAAAATTCAGGCTTTTCCTCCTAGAGACGGTCGACAGCTGGTCGGATGTTTGGATTGGTATGCTGATGCTATGTCTGATGTGTGGAAAGGTCTATGTGCTGTCGACTGAGCTACACTGGCGACTTGTTTTATTGTAAACTTTCGCTGCATTCCGTCTTGGTTTTACGTCTCCTTAATCTAATATTTTACAGCTAGTTTATGAACTACTTTTATGACATTACCTAGGAAATGTTTTATTGTAAAGCTGATTTACCTTTCTTCCTGGCTCGCATCAGGCCGCCAAATAAATCTCTCTCCCTTGCAACTTTCTAAACAACCCAGTGTAAGCTATCGCTGGCTTATCCGAAATCGTGCCATTGTCAGATCAGTAACCGCTCCTTAGGAACTGAATCGCGCCTTCCAGGACAGATTTAGCCTTACGATTACCCTAACAGTTTCTATTAATGAAGCTATTCCAAATCGGGCAATCGCCTGACAGAGTGTTCGTTTGGCTTAAAGCTGGGTCTACACTCAACAATTTTCTATTCATACTAATAAATAACTTCCACACAATACGATGTCCTGATTATGTAACTTTTCACGTATAGCTCATTTCAATGGACATCAATGGATGATTTGAGAAAAGATGGTCAGAGTAGAGTTTTTTTTTCCGCTGCCTTTTTCTCCACTACAATAAGGCCCGAAGGCGGCGGCTTACATTTTACATTGTACATTGACATTCAGCTAACAGAATGTAAATTCTTTACGTTGAAATAAATTGATTTGAATTTAAATTTGCGCTCGGAAAAAATGCCATTACTGGGAGTCACAGGGTGGTTACCCATCCTGTACCTGACCGCGCCTGTTGTTGCTTAACCCAAGTGATTGATTCCAATAACTTTGCTAGGTTCCACTAGGCCACCACTTCTCTAGCTTCCTATGTCACCTGTAAATAACTTGTTTATTGATCCAGAAGGATGGAAAAAATATGCAAGTGTGAGTCGACCTTAAGGCGAAAGCGCATTCTCAACATACGAGCTCGGTCGGTGACATTTGAGCAATATACTTAATTTTATCGACCGGACTTTAATTATGCTGAGCTCACCCGATGGTCGCCTGAAGTGCGGTCGGTCTCCGTTATTATCATTACGTTTTTAATTTTATCATAATTACAGCTGGAGTTATGTGAAGTGCATTTGAAATATGTGCCAATTAATAAGGGTCTCCAGAGTTATTCAGGTTCAAATACAGAGTGGTACAGTTCAATAAAAAAAAATCTGACTACTGGTGTTTGGAGATTTATTGTAATTTTTAGATTTTGCAAAGGACACTTACCCCCGGTACACTAACTCTGGTACACTAACAAGCCGTTAATCTACTGTTAACAGCTGTCAGTTGGCCAAAGTGCATACAAAAAAAACATCTGACAGCTGTTAACAGTAGATTAACAGATTGTTAGTGTACGAGAAACTGGGGGTTAGTTTAACTTGTAACGTTCTTTAAGTCGCATTTTCTGTGCTACTTTGAATAAAAGCTTTTTGATATATGATTTGACAACTTCAAAATAGTATTTCTTAATGATTCGCGATACTCATACATAGTTATATATTAAACGGGTCAAATCGCGATTATTTATTAGGTAAAACGTAATTATACTATTTTTATTTTTAATGCACTAACCCGTGCTAAGGACAAATTTAAAAACCTATTTAGAGGCTAAAAATTTCACCCATGCCGGCATTCGAACCCGCAACCTCTGGCTATCCGTGCCAGCGCTCTTCCAATTGAGCCAATGGGCGACCCACCGGCATATATATATATATATATATATATATCTGGTCTGGACTATGTATATATATATATATATATACATAGTCCAGACAACCTTACGATGGAAAGTTGCTGAAGGAAATTAGAAAGACGGGTAGCCAGTGCAAATTTGAATATTGATACATACATACATATATATATATATATATATATATATATATATATATATATACCCGTCTTTCTAATTTCCTTCAGCAACTTTCCATCGTAAGGTTGTCTGGAAGAAATTGCTTTTAGCAATAAGGCCGCCAATCGTACTATGTATATTTGCAATTGTTTTGTATTTGTTGTTTTTCCAGTGTACAATAAAGAATATTCTTATCTTATCTTATGCAGTATCTACTGGACTTTGTACAGATAGTGACCCAATATCACTATCACGTATCAAATATTCACAGAACTGTGGCATCAACTACGTGTGATACATACGAGTGTTACGCCTCATATATATAAGGCTTTTCATAAGAAAACATCGTGAGGAAACCCGCGGCTTGGTTGGCTCCGCACGTATTGACTAGTCTTTCCTGTGGGCTAGGCCGACTAAGCTGTCAGGATGGTATAAGTGCTGGGCAGGCCTACACCATCTATAAAATCATGTCCCAGGCACTACAGCGTCGGAGTGGTCTCTTCACCCATCTAGTGTGAGAGTGAGGATACCACTAGACGCTGTATAAATCATCTCATTATGTAGATGCAAAAGGCCAATCATCATCTATATGGCAGAGCTAAGTAAACATTCACAACATGTGTGCGAAAACGACACAGATGTGTACGTGCATTGTTGCATAATGTAATGATTATGTTGTAACTTATTAGTATTATTACCGACGTCGTTAAAATGTATGGAACAGATGATATTTTTTTGCGATATTTTCCTCATAAGAAAAACCGTATTCAGGAGTCAAAAAGTTTTTCGTTCGGTTATGGTTTTCTGTTACACCCTTCATAGTATTAGATTTTCTATCGAAAATGGCGCCCTTTTCACGTTAATTTCGGGTAAATGTCTTCGGTGAGCTGACAATGATGATGAAGTTATTATATATTAATAATCGTAGACTTTTAGTCCGTTCTAATCGTAGTCTTTTAGTCCGGATCTACTTACGGGTGTTGTTAAATCGGAAGAATCCGACTAGGTTTCGCTCAGATTCGCAGAGCTTAATCAGTGTGAGACGAGCAACCGACGACGCGAGCTCCTTCTCTGCTCACCATGATTAAGCTCTGCGAATCGGAGCGAAACCTGGTCGGACTTTTCCGATTTAACAACACCCGTAAGTAGATCCGGACTAAAAGTCTACAATGTGTTGTGCTTACGAAAGTTTTGGATCTAATCGTTATTATTTATAAGGCAAAAATCACGATCAGACCCGTTTAATATATAACTATGTAAGAACATCGCGAGTATTTAAGAGATGCTGAAGTTGGCAGCCGATTTGCATACTGCTATATGCCATATTTGCCGTCTATTTTTAGCTATTAGCTATAGTCTGTTAGCTTTTAGAATATACCTCGGGCTCTAGAGTAGGCTTCGGTTTTCGCCAAAACCACACGAGACTACTTCCTGCTCTGTATAAAACTTTTCTTCACTATTCACTAATATTCATCGAAATTATGTCATATTAGTTCCGGTATTTCTATTACACGAATATATCCGATTTTATCGATAGTAGTCGAGGTATATTCTAAAAGCTTACAGACTATACGGTCCTATGGATGTCCAACTCATGGTAAATCCGTGACGGCAAGAAGTGCGCAAAAAATGGTCAGTGGGTTTCGCCGAGAAATGATAAGCCGGGTGCACGCAACGCGATTATACCGAGATTGACCTTTCCACTGACTCTGTACCTTCGGTGCACGAGGCATTCGTACTGTGAAGCCCTTTACGTGTTAATTTTTTTTTATTAGCCTGTAAACTGCCGCTGCTGGGCACAGGCCTTCTCTCAGAGAGAATGTGCTTAATAACTGCGCGTGCCCACCGCCGACTGGCAATTTCATGCATTGGGGTATTTGAAGACCTCAAATACGAAAAAAAAATGTGAATGCCAAATCTACTCATTTATATTGCGCGTAAGTTATATGTAAAATATTTTTTTAACATTCACATTTACATACGAGCACATACATACATTGCTTCTGGCCCCACACTAGGATACCCTGTGTCATGGGAACCAGAAACAAAGACATCACAAACATGTAAACATACAAGACCTGGGCTTTTTTTGTCCCCAGCCGGGATCGAACCTGGGACCTCTTGCATGGTAGGCAGACGCGCTACCGCTACGCCACAGAGGTCGTTTGTGTACAATAATTGTTATCAATTAAAAAACATGCGAAGGGCAAGATAAGGAAAAGTAGCCATAACGTGCGTGCAGCGACAAATATATATTATGTTTTTAAACTAAAACTTTCGTAAGCACAACACATTGTAGACTTTTAGTCCGGATTTACTTACGGGTATTGTTATATCGGAAAAGTTCGACCAGGTTTCGCTCCGATTCGCAGAGCTTAATTATTATTATTAATACTTTATTGCACCATAAGATTGTACAATGCGGCGAACTTCATGCCATAAGCATTTTCTACCAGTCAACCGCAGGAGGTATAACGAAAACTTGGCAGGAGGTAAACTTAATCATGGTGAGCAGAGACGGAGCTCGCGTCGTCGGTTGCTGGTCTCACCGTCTCTGCTCACCATGATTAAGCTCTGCGAATCGGAGCGAAACCTGGTCGGATTTTTCCGATATAACAACGCCCGCAAGTAAATCCGGACTAAAAGTCTACAATATATTATGTTAGTGAAGTAAAGTAGCGTCAAGTTCGTAGTAAGTGGCAAACATCGGTCTTTGTCTACCTGTAATGTATGCGCACCGCCACTGAACGGTACTTTCGGCCAATCAGTAATAAACTATCTACCGACGATTTATTTTCGGTAGATAGTTTATTACTGATTGGCCGCGCGTTTTATTTGGCACTAAGTACCTCAGTGGCGACGAGGATAGGATACCCCTCTACCCCTCTGGGACACAAGCGTGTGGTTATGTTTGTGTGCAGTATGTAAATATATTGTAAAGTTTCTATTTGTAGGCCGACGTCGTACCAAATATAGCAATATTTAATTGAAAAGCATAGGGATAAAAATATTCTTTAGTAAAATGAATTCTGTTTTGCACGTTCTAAACGTTGTTTAAAATTTATTTTGAAGCGGACGAGTAGTTTTGGAGATTGCACCCTACAACCTCACAAACAATACTACTTAATTATTAATAATAATAATTGCGGAATCACTTGTATTTTTTGTCAGAGGATCACAGCAAAAATGTACAGTGTTTAAGAAAGTTTGAGTTCGAAAATTACTTCTGTCTAATATTATTAACTTATTTGCGGAATAACTAAATAGAATTTTTATTTTACACTATTTTTATTTTTAATGCACTAACCCGTGCTAAGGACAAATTTAAAAACCTATTTAGAGGCTAAAAATTTCACCCATGCCGGGATTCGAACCCGCAACCTCTGGCTATCCGTGCCAGCGCTCTACCAATTGAGCCAATGGGCGACTCACCGGCATCAGTGAAATTTCGAACCTCTTTACACTATTCTCTGTATTACGTACAGGCAGCGACATCTGGCTTAAGCAAATTGCATCACTTACAGCCCCGACTACCTACTTTGCAGTTAGGTTTTACATCGGAACGATATCACTGTACCCACATGATTATACTATTTTTATTTTTAATGCACTAACCCGTGCTAAGGACAAATTTAAAAACCTATTTAGAGGCTAAAAATTTTATTTTAGTTGGAATTGTTTGACCAGATTTCGCTCTTAATCTTTTAATTTGAAAAGACGATCTAGAATTTTAAATGGACACTTTTACTTGTTTATTAAGTTACAGTTCCTGTGTTGAACACGTTGAGTTTTATTGTTTAACCGAAGTGTTACTCACTCGTGCACTGTACCATGCCTAGACAAACACGGCCGCACACGCGCTGCGCCGGACGCGCAAAACAGCGATGCGCATCGGCAAAAACGCGTCTGCGCGCCTTAAGTGAAAGAGCTTAAAGGGCATGTATTAATTATTAATTAACGCTGCGCGTGCCGAAAGGAAAATGGCCGCCGCGCTACGAAGTACTACCGAACAATATAAGAGTACTAATGTGTCTAACATGCCCAATTCTTGAAACGCCTCGATTATAAAAACCTATTTAGAGGCTGAAAATTCCATCCATGCCGGGACTCGAACCCGCGCCCTCTGGCTAACCGTGCTACCGCTCTCCCAACTGAGCTAATGGGCACTTATAAAAATTCCACCCATGCCGAGACTCGAGCCCACTTACACACTTTGACATCAGTGAAATTTCGAACCTGTTTACACTATTCTCTGTATTAAGTGTCCATTAGCTCAGTTGGGAGAGCGCTGGCACGGTTAGCCAGAGGTCGCGGGCTCGAGTCCCGGTGGCGCATGCACGGGTCGAGCATGGGTGGAATTTTCAGCCTCTAAATAGGTTTTTAAAATTGTCCTTAGTACGAGTTAGGGCAACAAAAAAGAATATAAACACCTCAATAATTTTCTGATTTTCAATATCAGTGTTTTATTAAACACACCGCTTTTTATTGTGACAGGTTGACACTTGACCCCAGTCACGCCTGACGGTAAGCGAAGACGGGGTCTAAAGTGTTACATGCTTACCTGTTAAATGCCGGCTGACTCAAGTTTTAAAGACACCCAGCTTATATGTCTCCGGAAAGTCAGACCATGCCAACGTGTTCCACAACTTTGCCGTTCTAATTATAAAACTAGCTGACCCAGCGAACTTCGTACCGCCTAACAGTCGATTCTTTTTTCTCCGTAAGAACCATCTTGGTACTTCAAGAAATATTCTAAAAAAATAATTAGACAAAACGGTTTAACTGATCTCGAGATTTGCGCTTACCAACACATTTAGCGATTAATTTTTATATTATAGATAAAAGAATTCGCGAATCGTGCTGCACCAATGTCCCATCCTTCAGTAAATCTTTGTCCTTATCTAGACGATGTATAAAATACTTCAAAAAACTATATGTGTTACACTTCTACGTAAGGTAACATAATAGATTATGTAGTTTTTATCTGTCAAACAGAGCCACTACAAAACCCAAAAACCGCAAAGAATAAAAAAAACTAGTTTTAGAAAAAATGGGAAATTTAACAAATATTTGTATTGATCAATAGAACAATACTTGTTGTAAAGAGATTTTAATCAACACTGGAAATCAAATGTTGCACATAGAGAATAACTTGCTTAGGAGACCTTAAAAGATTTTGAAAAAATGTGATTCTTCAAAAAAGTCCACCTTCTTTTCCTACACTACCCTTTGCCAGTCTCTTCAACACCAAAGGTTTGCTGGAAGAGTATGCTTCTTGCATTAAGCACGCCCTTGTACATTTACACATGTAATTAGTGCAATTAATAATAAAGAATTAAAGTAAATAAATAATAAATGGTTAACTTCTTGAAAATTTGGCATCAATTTTCCGAAGTAAAGGGTGAAAGAAGGCTGGACTAAGTTCAGAGGAAAGACCTTTTGTGTTGCGACCCCAACTTTGAAATCCTTTTGTGATTTTACCTCCCTAATTTGCGGTTGCTTGGTATATTTCTTACGAGTCATAATTAAAACTGCGACTTGGGATTAAGCAACTCATGGTTGTTCCCCCGAGTAGGTTTTAACATAATACATAATTGCAAAATAGATTGATTAAAACACATCCTTCCCTCGCTGTGCGCTTCGGAGCTTTTTGTTCGTGTAACTTATCTAGCGTTTTTTTGGTCTCAACCTTTGAATTACACTAGTCACTTTAGAGTACTTTATTATTTCGCTCTCTCGGCTTTTGCTTATTTTATCCAACCTTAATTGAATTTATCAAAATGTGATCTTAGTTGAATCTTCTGGATGTAAACTAAGTGTACTTACTTTACAGAAGATTCAACTAAGATTAAATACGAAAGCGTGGCCTATCCGAACCGAGTGATTGGAATCAATCACTTGAGTTAAGCAACAACAGGCGCGGTCAGGTGCGGGATGGGTGAGCGTCCCGCGACTACCGCTAGGGGCATTTTTTTCCAAATGCTTCCTTGGTGCCGGATGTCATGTAAAGGCAGTCGTTAAGCCATGTCACAGAGCTTACGAGTGGCTTATCGATACTTTTAATACCGACACGAAAATAACATAACAACATCGACAACTTAGGTCCAATTGGGGCGTCTATTACCGGCCCGACCACCATATGCGACCTGGCGGCACTACCGTGCAACTGTGAATTGTTAAATGGAATTTACTTTAAGTTACTTTATTATTGTGTGTGTGTGTGTGTTTGTGTTTGAAATATATTGGACTTGTTCTGGAAATAAATATTATTATTATTAATATCACTAGCTGACCCAGCGAACTTCGTACCGCCTAACAGTGGATTCTTTATTATTTTTTTATTTTTCTGCCCGTAAGAACCATCCTCGTACTTCAAGGAATATTCTAAAAAAAGAATTAGCGAAATCGGTTCAACTGCTCTCGAGATTTGCGCTTACCGACACATTCAGCGATTCATTTTTATATTACTATCTGACCCAGCGAATTTCGACCGCCTACCATCGATTCATTATTATTATTTTTTTCTCTGTAAGAACCATCATCGTACTGCAAGGAACATTCTAAAAAAAGAATTAGCGAAATCGGTTCAACTGCTCTCGAGATTTGCGCTTACCGACATTCAGTGATTCATTTTATATTACAGATGTTCATCAGCCGTTTGTCGCCCACTGCAGAACATAGGCCTCCCTCATGGTTTTCCAACCTTCACGTTCTTGTGCGCGGAGGTTGGAAAATCCGCATTCAGCGACTAGCCTATATTGGCATAATATATATTTTCTTTCTTTCGTCATCCTCTCAATATGTCCAAACCAACGCACCATTATATTCTGAACTCTCACCATAGCCTTATGTGAGTACATCAAATCAATCAATCAGCCCGTACTCGTTCACTGCTGTATTTGAAATATCAAATGTGAAGTAATATTTACCAAAATCATTTCTTACCAAAATCGACATTAGAACAAAATTATGCCCGCATTATGTACCTCCATTATACATCGTGATTTTGCAATAATCCCGTTACGACTTGGTTGTAGGGTCTCCATGAATTAATAGTTGACTCAAATAAAATCAATTTTATTTCAACATAAAGAATTTACGTTCTCTTTGCTGAATGTTAATGTACAATGTTTAATTGGAATACGGATTACAATTTAATAAAAGATATGACTACACAACCTATACGACAATGGTTTCAATAGAGTAGCACTGCCTTGTTTGTATTGGCTCCACCAAAAGGCAATTAACCGAATTGGTTGCCAAACTCCGATAGGAGACGGCAGTCAATTCAACTTATTTCAACGTAAGGAATTTACAATTCTGTGTGCTGAATGTCAAAGCGCAATGTAAAATGAAAGTGAAAGCCGCTGCCTTCGGGCCTTAGTGTAACGGCAGCGGGAAAAAATCTACTCTGACAATATTTTCTCAGGTCATCTTAAACTTAATACATCAGTGGCCACCTATTAAATCATGGATAAGAAATTCCATGATGGCCATTAAAAACTTTAAATGCCAACATTAGTTAATTGTTTTACAAAAGTAAGGAAAACATAAGTGCTGCCAGACACACGAACAGCACTCGTTCACTAACTAGAGCGTGGAACTCTGAGACGAAGGAAAATGGAGTGACTTGGTTATTGCCAGTGTAACGGTCCCTACCTGGGGTAGTTATTTTATAAATTAAACCAGGTGGTCGTTCAAACAAAATTTATATTCCAAGGGTCGTAGGTTCTTACTAAAGATTTTACGGATCTCGCTAACGAGTTCTAGTACTCCCCTGAAGGTGAGGCCGAGGTGGTGATGGGCCTCCAGAGTCTGAGCCATCTCTAGCAGTGAACAGAGATAGTGAATGCAGCAGTGAATGGAAAGCCCTTGTGTAAGCCCTGGACTCCAGGGAAGAGTAAAGGGACCAAAGAAAAAAGAACTAGAGAGGGCAACATTTGTCTCCTTTGTTGATTCTGCAGGCAAAGTCTGTCGGCCTTATTTATAAAAACACTGTTCCTTAGCACTCCAAAAATGCTAACTAAAATAGTTTTTGGTGAAGATTTTACAATGACAATGCGTAACCACAGATTATATAAAACGCCCCGTAAGCAAAACGGTGTGTTTTATTGTAATATTGTTTTTAAAAATAAGCCCTTTTAATGTTAGGGGGTGAATAAATTGAAGAGAGGGTTGAAAGTTGACTCTACATTTGCACTACAAAGCCTTTTCCTAGAAACACCGTGTTTTAATCAATAAGAATCTATTTTTGGCCTCTTCCGTACCTCCTGCGGGTTGTATGGTAGAAAATACTATTATCATTAAATCCACATTTTAAATACACTCTCGTGCTATAAAGAATAAAGAATTATCGTCATAGAGTTCAAAATTAATTATTAACTATTCGTCCATTGACAATTGGATTTGTTGACGCAGTTTGTATGCTTTTAATGAAGTCATTAGTCCAACAGATTTATTTATATATTTTTTGTCTACGGAAACGTGTTCACTTGGAATTTCGTCAGATGAGTCGGACCGGGTTTGAAATGAAAGGTTTAGTTTGAAAAAAGTAGGTACGTATTAAATAAATTGTTATGATAAGAAAAGTCTTTTTTGTACGCTGGAAAAAAAGGAAAAAAATCGTGATCCTGTTTTTTGTGCTCCATCGCAAAATGCTTACTTTTCAAAATGTATTTTTCGCCAAATGTATCTATCGCAAAATGTCTTCTTTTGTTCATGACAATTCACAAAAGCACAGCTATTTTAACTCTCAAAAAACATTATTAATTTAAACATACTTCATTTTTTCAATAACGTGAAACTCTCATCATAAGCTATGTGTAGTGCTTACGAACATAAAATACAGACTTAAAATGGCGGTGCTTGGTTTATGGTCACCCTACGCTTGTCAGTTCCGCATTACTTAGCAGTCCATCTATTGTGAGTAATATATCTAGACCAGACTATTATTCCCACCAAGGGCAACGCCCGGGAGACCTTCGTTTCAATACTAATATCAGCTTCCCTACTCTCGATGTACAACATTAAAATTTGCTGTTTAAAAATATTAAAATTAAAAACGTCAAAATTATTTCTTCAAATAAAATAGTGGTTGGGTCTCACCATTGAAGTTTAAAAACTCGTTATAGGAGAGGCCCGCTCTTTCTACTAATAACATCGGCGTTGAGGGTGATACTGGAACACATGATGATTATGAATCGGAATTGCCAACACTAATTAATATTTTACTGTAGCAATAGCATAATCTGCTCGTTTTTGTAGCCACCCAAAAGTAAGGCCTATAAGGCAAGAAAGGGCAATTCTTAAGCCTGTATTTTGGCTAGACTGATTATTTGCGCCATGCCTTTAATGTTACTGCAAAGGCGTGCAAAATCAGCAAAGTCACAAAATTATTTTAAAATAGCATTAAAATGTGAAAATTACTTTGCTGAATACCGCCAAAAATCCCACTATCACCATGCGGTTCGTTAATGCACCGCCTTCCCTCCCACTATTATGGATTTCAACAAAGTAACGTCTGATTCCATAAAAGATTTTAAAATAAATTCGCCAAAACATGTACATTGAAATTTATTTTAATCTAGTTTTGTGATTTTATGGACAATTGGTCTGAAATAAACAAGTAATACTTTTCAGATTTTTTTTTTCCATATGTGCTTACAAAATAAACAACACAAAAAACGAACCATCATATGGGATAAGAATATTCATTATTGTACACTGGAAAAAAACAAACAAAATATTTATAAAGGTACAATTGGCGGCCTTACTGCTAAAAGCATTTTGTCCAGACGAACTTACGATGGAAAGTACATAAACGATATTACCATGAATCCGCTTACAAATGCTACGACCTCTCGATCAAAGTTTGATTTAGTACCGCGAATCAATCAATAACAATATACTTCATTGCTCAATGTCTTTTGAGTGTCTCCTTTAGTACACAGATATAATACCTCGCAACAAGGCATTTTTGGTGCCGCATGTCATGTAATGGCAGTCGTTAAGCCAATGTCCGAGGCCTTAGGGGCGGCCTAATAACTTCTGACAGTAAGGCCCGCCACTGTCTTACAATCCTGCACCAGCCCGGACTTGGCCCCCGTGGTGATACCTGGTGCCCCAGCAGTGGCGACATACAAGGATTGATATCGAATGACATTCGTATATTTCGAAAATCATGACACAAGTTTGCGATTCATTATGCAATCCACCCTAATCCTCAAGAATAGCGAGCTAACTGACCTCCATTATATTACTAAGCTGTCCACGTCCAAACATTTGAATTACAACCACAACTTAATTGATTCTCCGATAGTTTTTGCGTCCGCTCGGCACGTGTAAGTCGGTTTTTCGGTAGGTAGACGAACTGAAGTTCGATCACACCTCGATGCTGGGTACCAATAGTATACTCTGTGCCAGGTGAGAGAAACGATAGGTTTCAATACGATTTTTATTTCCGTTACTAGGTATACTATATTATATTTGGCTTGGGTATATTATATTTGGCTTGCGCAAATATGACCACATTTGCGAATTTCGCGCTAAGCTCAAGTGGCTCCCCATCCGCCTCCGCAGGAATGCTCACATCCTTTCGCTGCTGTACTCAGTGCTGTTCAATCCAGCTACTCCCCTTTATCTCAAAGAGCGCTTTATAGTTTCCTGAGTGACTCCCATAGCCGGGCACTACGATCCGACCAGACTTTAGCGCTGAAAACACCAAGTCATACGACAAGGTTTTTCAGTAGCTCATTTACTGTAAGGGCCGCCCGGCTGTGGAATGACCTGCCGGTTGCAATAAGGCGCTCCCCATCTCCGGCTATATTTAAAGCCAGAGTAATGGAATTCCTTCTGACTAATTGAGTAATTTTGCTGTAAGTAGTCATTCACTTCTCTTTACATATATATGTAGGTATATAATCTTTTCTTGTTCATATAACACACTTGTTGTAAGACACTATTTATGTATATGTAGATATTTATTTAGTGTATTTAAGTATGATTTATGTAAGTTTATTATTAGGTACGTATACGTACTTTTGTCTATTAATATTCGTATTTGCACCGGCTACCCGTATCTATTTCTCCTCGGCAAATTCTCCAATTTGAGGTTGCCTGGAAGAAATTGCTTTTAGCAATAAGGCCGCCAATTGTATTTGATCTTTTGTATCTGCCGTTTCTGTTACTATTTTACCGGTATACAATAAATAATATTCTTATCTTATCTTATACCAACCAGTACAGCAAGTTTACATTAAAGTAAATGCAATGAACATTTAAATGACGAATTATGGGCTTGAATTATAGGTTTAGACGACATAGGGCCAGTTTCTGAATTGAGAAGTTTGCTGAATAAATACTAGCAGAAGTAACATTCTGTAGCGCTCTTTACTGATCAATTCGAAGATACAGCACTACAGTTAAGTATTTACTAAGCGAAATTCTCAATTCAGAAACTGGCCTCTTGCTTAAAGCAAGAGAGCAGTCGTTTGGTAGATTAAAACGCAAACATAAAAGGCGTAACAATTATAGCTTGAGGAAAGCTTATCTAAAATATCCCAAATAAATAGATGAAAACATGTACTTAAGAATAGACAATATTTTAACTCGTACAGTAGATAAATATTGCTTTTTGTTTTCTAAGTTATGTACATTTGTGAAGTTACAGTAGCAATACTATTCGCTAATTGTGAAGGAAAACATCGTGAGGAAAGCTGAAAAGATTTGAGTGTGTGAAAGTGTCTGTGGTGTTCAATTACCTCAGCGCTTGAAATTGCCAATCCGTGGTGGGCACGCGTGGTAATTAAGCCCGTACTATCTCTCGGAGAGAAGGACTGTGCCCTGCATTGGGACGTTAATACTAGGCGTGATCGTTGTAAAGACGAACCGTTTTATAAGACCGTTTTGTGTTCCGCGACGATAGGACCGTTTTACGTTTCATTCTAAACCAGTGCCAGCGACTCTAAAGCAGTGCCAGCGTTTGTTCGTCGCGAGACCAGTCCTTAGATTGTTTGACGCGGATATGTCCTTTAGTGCTATATTAATAGAGCCTAGAACGTAATGAGATCATTGCGACGTCGTCGTCGGCTCTTTGCTCGTTCCGTTCGTTTTGGTCTGTGATACAATAAAGTAATCTTTATGTCTATGAGTATACAGTCGAATATCGTGTAAAACAACTTATTTTTTCCGATGTTTCGTGATTTCGTCTCGTTCGCACTCGTTTGACCGTCCTCTGCGCCTTGCTCGTTCGCATACAATGAAACCAGTTGCGAACGAGGACCGTTTCGAGGACCTGTTTTCGTTCCAGAAAAAACGGTTGCGTTTCGTCGTCGAATAATCGGACAACGACCCACTCCTAGTTAATACGCTATATTATATAAATAAAGGAAAACCAACCAGTACAAATTTACATTAAAGTAATTTATACTGAACACTGCGAAGGTGACCTGTCAGGATCGTGGCCAATTGCAGTCCCTGGTCTCTGCTTACCGCTCTGGTATACAGGCGTGAGGATGTAATGTTACTTAAATAATGATTCATATTAATATTTAAAGCAAGAGAACACTCGTTTAGTATATTTTACTACTTATCGCAAGATACTGAATTGAAAACTCCACTAAGTGAATACTTAGGTATCGCTTTGTCTCTTCCGAGTGCTCGAATACATAAATCATTCGAATACGGACAAATACATAAATCATTCACTATCTCACTGCGCTTTAGTAGCTAGAATCTAGATACAAATTTTCAGCAAACTGAGCTACTTACTCCGAATCCATTCGCTACCGGCAGCTTCTTCGCTTTGTCTCTTCCGATTGCTGGAACACGAACACGACGGATAGGTACTTAAAATATTATCTCTCTCTCTCTCTCTATATATATATATATATATATATATATATATATATATATATATATATATATATATATATATCTCTCTCTACGCTGTGGGAGCTAGTTGCAAATTTTCAGCAAACTGGGCTACTCTGAATCCATTCACAACCGCCAACTTCCGCAGCCGGCGCAAACCGCTTCAGTCACGTGTCACGTGGGCCTACACTACACGGTATACCTCTACTGTGTAGTCGGGCAGGAGTTGTATTAGATTATTTATCACCAGACACGCCACTTGACTCCATTAGCACTAATGCGAGCAACCTCAGCGAACATTGTGCTCCCCGCGGGCTGGGCTGTTCCTTGACGACTCACTTGAGATAAGAAGAAAAATCACTAACGTCTAAGATATATTTTTTATATTTTTTATATTATATATTTTTTGGCATTTCTTTACGATAGTATTTCGAGTCATAATGATGAAATAAGCCCTTGTAGGGTCCCATCGACCGAGTCCGCGACAACGACTCGGCCGATGGGACCCTAATAGAACGACTTATTTCAGACCCGATTATGCGCTCGGACGTGTGATGTAAAACTGAATTTACTCTTAAGCATAGGGAATTACTTATATTTTCTAAACAGGTACCAATTTCAACGATATTACCCAAAAAGCAAAATCCTACTCAGTATTCGTAGAAAAAAAAAAGCTGTCTTCTAGGAGAATATTTGATATCCTAAGGTAAGCCGCTGCACAACTTCTCAGAAAATTAACCACGAGACATACAGCCAGACAGACTTGCTATGGAAAATCCTTCCGGGTATTGATTGTAAAAAGTGCTTTTCGAGGAAATTTAACATCCTTAGGTAAACAGAGGTATCAGCTCCAAATTCCTCATTTGACATAAATACTAACAGACTGAGCATCATTCTCCCGGGTATTGATAATATGAAGTGCTCTTCGAAGATATTTAATATCCTTCGGTAATCCAGGCCAGTTCATACAATTTTACCCACGTGACATACAAACATACCAATCATACAGTGAGAGAACTAACATTCCAACTTCCGTCCAGTGTCCTTATAATGCACACCAAATCCAGTCAGAATCCGTTACGTTTGCGAAAGCAACTTCACGGTTAGGTGATTGGTATCGCTCAGGATTTGGTGGACGTAATATAGGGGTAGTTGGGAAGAGGCCAGTTCATTGTGCGGTGACCTTGACCGTGCCCATGGCACCGCCACTCGCGGCCCACTGGCGATCGGAAATGTTGAAATATCTGCGGTGAATCATGGCCGCTTATATCTCGCTGAGTGACGCGCTGTTGTACTTAGGGCGGCGCTTGATGATCGAACTGAACCCTGGAATAATGGCCGTCAAATAACTTGCCTCGCTTGGACCTATTTCGGGTCTCGATGGGGTACAGTCTATTAACTTTTAGAATATACCTCGGCTATAATATTATTTATAATACTAGTAAGATTTCCAGTCCTATAAGGACCTGAATTTTCCCGACTAGTCGACATACATACTCGGTAAGCACATAATATAATCACCAAAAGCTGCAAGTGGAAAGAAGGTGGTGAAGGGCCGGCCGTGGTTTTACAGGAAATTTCAGGAACGCGTCTTGAACATAGTTGTCTGAAACAATAAATAATAATTAAAGGAACGTTTAGCAGCGAAGTGAACAATAGAGAAAATAAATTTGAACGCTTATTTATGCAAAACTTATTTTTAAAAATCCTAATCCGTGGAACTCAAGAAATTTACAATACAGTTTTGGTACTCGCACTGATATTGGGTATCGGCCTCTATGTCCAGCAGTGTCTGACACAGGTTGATTGGAATAGAATTGAGTATAATATTTATTGGGTAAAAAACATTATAGTACACAGCTTTTACAAAAAAAATTGTAGTCTGTTAGCTTTTAGAATATACGTCGGCCACTATCGGATATATTCGTGTAATAGAAATATTGGAACTACTTTGACACTTAATTTCGAAATCGGAATATAATATGACACTTAATTTCGAAATCAGTACGAAAACCGGCGAAAATTGGCGAAAACCGAAGCCTACTCTAGAGCCCGAGCTATATTCTAAAAGCTAACAGACTATACACGGAATGTCCGTTAGAGTTTTTCAGATTTTTCTTCTGGTTAGGCAAATGTTAAAATTGATTGATCGTTGGCCTGAAGGTACCTCAAGGAACCCCACTTGAGGTACCTACAATGCAGGCTTTAATGTGGTTATTAGTTAACCTGCGAACACGAAGTGAAACCTAAATAGCATTTCTATGTTCCTAATAGCATTTATGTGTGCTGACTAAACTGCAACTTAGGGTGATAGCAATTGATTTTTTTTTATTGTACTACACGTCTAGTACAAATAATCAACCTTAACAAAATCAATCAATCCGAATGAAGGTATGAAACATCCGTCATTTACTGCAATAGTATTTATATTATTATTTATTCCTTATTGCGCAAAAGATAATGTACAAAAGGAGGACTTCATGCTATTCGCACTTTCTACCAGTCAACCCGCAGGAGGTACTGGAGTGTATAACATAACATTTACAAACATATTTAGAGGCTAAAAAGTCCACTCATGCCGGGATTAGAACCCGCGACCTCTGGCACGGATAGCCAGAGGTCTAAATAGGTTTTTAAAATTATCCTTAGCACGGGTTAGTGCATTAAAAAAAATAGTATAACATTTACATATAGGCACATACATTGCTTCTGGCCCCACACTAGGATAAGGATACTCTGTGTCGTGGGAACCAGAAACAGCGACAACACAAACATGAAAACATCCAAGACCTGGTTTTTTTTACCGTTTATAGATTTACCGGAGCCCCACCGCAGCCGCGTCGGTGTGTGTCGTCCTTAATTCCAACTCCATGCAAAATGGACCTTTCCGTTTCTTCGAAACGAACCAAAAGGTACCAACCCTTCCAGAACCGGGAAAATCGACGGAAATACCTCAGCGCCGGTCGTAAAACAAAACAAAAAACATTCGTGGCAACGCTGTTGCTACCCTAATTTCCTCGGCTAATAATAAAGGCCTCCATCGATCTGGACAATTTCCTTTCGCTTTGTCTAGCTGTTCGATCCTAATTACGGTGTTGTCAATTGGAATTCGTCGATTCTTTGTTTGCTTTCCGATTAATAAGTTGAATTTATTATAATTGAAGCGCCCGTGGCCAAGTGGAACCGGGTGATTGAAATCAATCACTAGGATTACGCAACAACAGACGAGGTCAGGTGCTGGATGGGTGACCAACCCATGAATACCGCTAGTGACATTTTCCGAGCGCTTCCGTGCTTCGCAAGACACGTTAAGCCGTTGGTGCTGGCTGTCATGTAATGGCAGTCGTCAAGCCATGTCTGGCTGGCTTGATAACGTCTGACAGTAAGGTCCGCTACTGGCTCTCAGGCCTCCACTAACCCGGAGTTGGCCCCCGTGGTGGGGTATGGCTAACGTGACTAGACGTCCCGTTTTGAACGGGACTGTCCCTTTTTATAATTACGAGTCCCGGTGTCCCCGAAATTAACTCCGGGACGCAAAATTGTCGCGTTTTCGAAAATGCTCTGTTTTAATTGAATATATTTTATGTTCGCCTGATACAAAATGCTCTAGTAGAAAGAATATTTTCTACGATGAACAAATTGTGGACATCTGAAAAAACCCAGTTACAAATTCCAGTTCTAAAGGCGATGTTGATAATTAAGGTAAATTCTTAAAAATTCTCTTACTTAAAATCATATCGCCAGCAATATTAAAGCAAATTTGTTCCTCTGATAAGTATAAATATAGCTTTTAATTTGTAACTAAGCTATCCAACTTTTTCTCAATAAATAACTTTAAAAGAGTGTTTTGTTTTTCATTGACTATCTCTTATTTAATTGAACGAAATAAAGTACTGTCCCGTTTTGAGTTAAAAAATAAATGGTCACGTTAGGTATGGCCTAACCTTCCTGCGATGCAGGAAGAGATCCGTGCCCCAGCAATAGGGACATCCGGTGTCGGGTGTAATAACAATAATAATTTTCACACAACATGATCACTTGTCTTGGTCCCAAAGGTAGCATAATGAAATGAAATATTGCGGCTTAATGAACGTTACAAGTCAAACTAGGTGTCCATTTCAAAATCTGGATCATTTTGGAGAAAAAATGGACAAAAAAACTTAGTCTTTTAGAGAGCTATTTAGTTGTGTGTGTGTGTGATGTGTGTGTGTGTGTGTGTGAGAGAGAGAGAGAGGGAAAGTGTGTATGTTTTCGAGTAAAGGTGTATTTAGATATTGGCTTAGTTTATTTACTTATACTTGTATTTATAGACTTTATTTGCGTGGTTCTCGTGACCAACGGGGCAATCGAGTCTCTCATTTACGGCCGCAAAAGGAACAAGCCCTCCTAACCTTGGCACATGCAAGGCTATTCGGCTTATGGAGGTGGGTACCATCGATCCTGGGGTTCAAGGGCGGGCGTACGCATTTAAAACGTTTTGTGCGTGTCTGCCGATGCAGGGTACCGCCCTATCGGCTTCCATTCAGCTATCCACTTGGTACGTAACATCATTAGCTAGTTTGTTCCTTCAACTTAAGGGCAAAGACCTTCCCGCTGAGTCCAGGCCCGGAAGCTTAACTCGTTCCTAGAGGATTTATTTATTATTTATTTATTGATAATAGACACACCAACAGTATACAGATAAAAATCAGTTAATTACAACAAAACAAATAATTTCGGGCCTGATATGTGCACTACTAATGGGCATGCAACAGCATTCGTAAGTTGATCGCATAGGTACATACCGAAACATAAAGAAATATATCTTTAAAACATAAAAAAAACTAAAAAGCAAATAAGAAATTAATTGAAAATTATGAGATTATAACATATTTCAAACTTTCGCGACTTGTACACCTTAATCGCGTAGTAATTTATTGCTATTTTACCTCGACGTTTCGACGACATTACAGTCATCGAGGTCACGAGAAGACTACTACGAAATTAATAATAAATTACTACGCGATTAAGCCCCGAAAATATTCTAATTATGAGATTCTGTGGGTTATATCCAAATGCTTACATGTACCGACTTACTACATCGTCCGAGTGGTCCCTTCACCCATCTAGTGTGAGTGAAGGTGCCACTGGACGCTGTATAAACCTCTCATTACCTGGATGCAAAGAGCAACGTGTTTGTACTTATCCCTAAAATTGTATACTTATTACACGTGGCGATGTTGTGAATGTATGCTTTAGATGACAACTTAATATATATAACGTAGTATTAGTTATAATTATATTGTGTATTGGTGGTGATCAATTTATTTTGACGCCCAATTTTCGCCATACGTTTCCAAATCATGGTTAGAATGGCTCCTTAAAATTTGTCAATCGAATTCAAAGTCAGCCTGTAGTCATGTCAAACGAAACATCGGCGCTTGTAATCGCCAACTGCGGTGGGCACGTATGGTGATTACGCCCCGTCTCTCTCCCTAGGAGAAGACCTGTGCCCTGCAATGGGACTTAGGTAGGCACCCTAGTTAGACATGAAATTCACTTCGCACTTAGGCTCATAGTTGGGCGGTTTGTTTGGGATTTTACGTAGCAAACGCTGAGGTAGTTGACAGTTCAGACACAAAGGACTCCTCACGATGTTTTCTTTTACAGTAAGCGCATGGTATTGCTAGTATCACTTAAAAAAAAGTCATAGGTACATACTAGGAGTGGGTCGTTGTCCGATTTTTCGACGACGAAACGCAACCGTTTTTTCTGGAACGAAAACAGGTCCTCGAAACGGTCCTCGTTCGCAACTGCATTGTATGCGAACGAGCAAGGCGCAGAGGACGGTCAAACGAGTGCGAACGAGACGAAATCACGAAACATCGGAAAAAATAAGTTGTTTTACACGATATTCGACTGTATACTCATATAGACATAAAGATTACTTTATTGTATCACAGACCAAAACGAACGGAACGAGCAAGGAGCCGACGACGACGTCGCAATGATCTCATTACGTTCTAGGCTCTATTAATATAGCACTAAAGGACATATCCGCGTCAAACAATCTAAGGACTGGTCTCGCAACGAATAAACGCTGGCACTGCTTTAGGGTCGCTGGCACTGCTTTAGAATGAAACGTAAAACGGTCCTATCGTCGCGAAACACAAAACGGTCTTATAAAACGGTTCGTCTTTGCAACGATCACGCCTAGTACATACCGGGATTCGAACCCACGAACTTCCGATAGAGAAGCTCCTCTACTACCGCTCAGTATACCACGCTATTCGCCCATCATATACAATTCTAAGTACATGGATGGCCTTTGTTTTATATACTCTGGGACGCGTAATGTGATTTGGTTGCGTTGTTACGACGCTGTCCAGTTTTATTGTATGACGGATGGATTGGTTCTCTCAAGGGCGCCAGGAACATATATTAGCGGTTTATGATCAATTTGTGTCTGTTAGAATAATATTACTATCTCGGTTCTCACAGTGATGGAGTGGTTGTGGGTCTAAACGACGATAGATTTCCCAGAGGTTTCCCTGCGATCAAAAGATCCTGCGAGAAAAGGAAAAATACAATCACACATCACACTAATATTACATACAGACATACATACATACATACATACATACATACATACATACATACATACATACATACATACATACATACATACATACATACATACATACATACATACATACATACATACATACATACATACATACATACATACATACATACATACATGAATTACTTCACGCCTCTATCCCAGAGGGGTAGGCAGGGACCAGGGACTGCCACTTGCCACGATCCTGACAGATCACCTTCGCTTCATCAACTTTCATAAGTCGTTGCATGCACGCACGCCGGTTCCAGGTTCTTTTTATCTTTCCCTTTGCTAATACATCCAATATTTGGTCGATGTATGTCCGCCTAGGACGTCCCTTACCAGCCCTTACACTAATATTATAGAGACGATATTAGTTTGTGAGTGCGTATGTTTGTTACTTCTTCACGTCTAAACGGTTGGAGCGATTTTGACACCCTGGATTAATACATAGGCTGCGTTTTCCTGCGGGAAAATATCTTATTCCCATGGGAAAATGCGCGGGGCACAGCTGGTTCTTCATAGAAAAACGCTGGCCTCTACGTAATGAGATCATTTATCGTCCAGTGGTATCTTGACTCACACTAGATAGGTGAAGGGACCACTGGAACCCTGCAGTGCCTGGGACATTGTTTTAGATGGTGTGAAATACTAAAATCAAGCAAACAGAATATTGAAATTAGGCATAAAAATCATGACTGCAGACTGTATATATTTCTATGTGAATACATGTGAGTGTGGATGTGGGTGTCTGTCTCTGTGTGTGTGATGAATGGCGGGTGGAAGTAGTGAGCGCAATATGCGGAGTAATGAAAGATTCTAACTTAACGTAGGAAGCCCCGTGACCAGACTGAATACTACGATGACGATAGTCGAGCGTATTAAATGTCAAAAGTCGTGACATTTCAGTACATTAAACCTTTACCGGTAGTGGCATAATAGTTTCCACCTTAAATTGAACCTATTTTTGAATCAGCTGGTTTAATGTCCCACTCGCGAAGAACCGACGACCATTGGAGTAAACGTGTTCTTGAGTGGAGACCGCGACTCGGCAAACGTAGTGTAGGACGCCATTCGACCAGCAAATGAAAACGACGGAATTAAAAATGGACTATATGAATGCTAATGAAAACGTAGAAATCCTCGAAATATTATGATTTAATTGAATAGAAAACATGGGCAGAACCGCTTACTACTTGACAACTAAAAATATTTAAAAACACAACCACTGACATAATTCATTCTTTTATAAAAACGATATAAAAACCAAACAGCGAGGAGTTCGCCACATCCAAGTGGGATGATGATCTGCGAAAAACTGCCGGCACATGCTGGATGCGGCAAGCTGAAGACAGGGCGCTATGGCGCTCATTAAGGGAGGGCTATGTCCAGCAGTGGACTCCATAATATAGCCTGAAAAAGAATGTCCCACTGCTGGAAATAGGCCTCTCCCACGACACGCCACTGAGCCAGATCTTCGGCTCTTCCCTTCCAGCCACTGCCCACCGCTTTGCAGGACTGACTCTGGCTGATTATGATGATGATGACTTGATGAGGTACGTGGATGATTGTACATGGGAATGCCTAAAAATAAGTAATTTCCCAGTAATATTAAAACAGGGTTCATTGTTATAATTATTTGTGATTATCAAGGTAATTAGAATTGTAAGTTGTTGGTTCTTTTGTACGGAATAAAAAAATTAATACTTCAGCTATACGTATCTGGAAATAACTACTCACAACTGCTGTAATCCATAATTAACAAACAGAAGCAAACAGAATAAATGCTTTGGCTGTGTGGTTTTACATTTACGAAAAAAAATTATTATTAATTACCATTATTTTGCCAGAATTATAAAATACTTTCATTATATTACAGTAAAGTACAGTACAGTACAGTATAGTACAGTACAGTATAGTACAGTAAAGTATATTACATTACTCCGGATTTCAAATAAAGAATAATAATACTTCTTCTTCAGCTATATTATGTAGTCCATTGCTGGACAATGGACATAGCCCTCCCCTAATGAGCGCCACAGCGCCCTGTCTTCAGCTTGCCGAAGAATAATAGTACAATACATTACATTACTTTCATTACATTCAAAGCTGGTGAAGAATGGCGATTTTAGTAATATCTTCATTCGTCTTCTATTTCCTTACTCCCCGCGACGTCTTACAGGTAACTTTAACAAAGAGACTAATCAATATCCGGTGGACTGTTCATTTGTCCGGCCGGTCCAATTAGTCCATGTCTACCGTCTGGGACGCGTGTCTGCGCGGTCCCAGGTTCACGGCCGTACGAACACCGCCTTTTTGCGGGCTTGCGTAATCCGACGTGGGTATACGCCGAGATCCGCGTAGGACTGTTTAGGTTTATGTCGCTGTACATTTGAGATTTCTAGATAAAGCTTTATTGGTATTATCGTCATAGCTTATTGCAAAGGTATAACAGGCCATTAAGTAAGAAGTAAGATGTACAAAGGTGAGCTGAAAGCTTAATAGTTTTTGTATTACGTTTTCCAACCTAAGGAGACTATTTTATTTATCCCTTCTTAGGTACTCATGATTTGTTAAAATAGCAATAACTTCCACAAGATAAAGCGACGTGTAGGTGTGTATGTACGTACGTACATAGGCACCTACAGATGTACGCACGCACGCACACTCACACACACACACACACACACACACACACACACACACACACACACACACACACACACACAAACATATATAAACTCCGTCGCTTTGGATACAAAATTATACGCTGTGTCCAAACCTCAGTTTTCCGCCCAAATGATCCAAGCGTCGTCGCGGTGACTACAAATTGGATCACTCACTCACCGCTCGATTCAGCGAGTGACATGTACCGAATTGGCCAGCTAACAAACAAATAAACATCTCTGGTGGAGTGGTTATCCGTCTGTTTATTTACCCAGCGATCCTCCAATATTAGCCGTATCTCATGCGTAGTGACAGCGTTGTGCTTTGTTTTGTAAATAGTTTAGGTTTTGTTTGGGCGAAGGTTGATATCGGATGTCATAGGAAACTTGATAAGGCTTTATTTATTTATTTTATTTAAGGCTTAATTTAGGTGGTAATTTAAAAAACTAATTAGTTAGTTTACTCTTTTTAAAAACCCATTTAGAGCCTACAAATTCCCCCCATGCCGGGATTCGAACCCGTCACCTCTGGCTATCCGTGCCAGCGCTCTTTCCAACTGAGCTAATGAGCGACTCACCGGCATCAGTGAAATTTCGAACCTCTTTACACTATTCTCTATATTACGTACTTTACTTATCGCGCCGGCAACAGCTGATTGAGACTTAAAAGAAATTAATTTGGGAAAATAGCATGGGTGAAGGGTGATATCGGTTATCATAGGAAAATTGATAAGGTAATTTAATAATCTAATTTTAAAAACCTATTTAGAGGCTAAACATTCCACCCATGCCGGGATTCGAACCCGCAGCCTCTGACTATCCGTGCCAGCGCTCTTTCCAACTGAGCTAATGGGCGACTCACCGGCATCAGTGAAATTTCGATCCTCTTTACACTATTCTCTGTATTACGTAAACTAATTTGTTAGTATACTTTACTTATCGAGCTGACAACAACTGATTGAGACTTGGAAAAGTTTTGAGGATACTGTAGTATGTGAACATAACTTAACCTTACGCCTGTATCCCAGAGGGATAGGCAGAGACCAGGGACTGCCGCTGCTTGTAGTGTAAGGTTCTTTAATTAAAAACAATTATTATACTTTATTATTTACTATTGAGCATTTATTACAGTCAGTCGCGAAACAAAATAGGAAAAAGGTACTTCGGGGGGCTGGCAACCCAGGGCGGGGCCGGTGAAGTGATTTCGATGCTCGGGGCTTTTTTGGGTTTAGTTGGTTTTTTGCGGTGGATCGTGTGGGAGATTATGGTGTAAAAAGAAAAGCATTGAGGTAGTTTAGAAGGTTCTGAAACTGGTTGCTCCATGTTGGTTAGAAGAAGAAGGATAATATAATCGTGAAACTGAGATTTGGTGGTTTTATTGAAGAAGAGGTTTTACAAATCAGAAGCCGGGATAACCAGCGCTAAACTGCTTGCGGACAATGGATGACGGCGCGGACCACGACTGCAAAAGCGACGATGGCCATCGCAGACTCGCTACTCCTGCCCGGGGTAGATCCTGTCACAACTCGAGAATAAGTGGACGCTCCCGTAGTCGAAGTCGCTTGAGTGAGCGCAGTCGAAGTCGATGCCTGAGAGCACGGGAACAAGAATTGGCGCACGAGCGAGAGCGAGTCTACAGACTGGAACGAGATCTTCAGAGGGAGAGAGACAAGGAGTTCGGGAGACGACGGAGTAAATCGCGCAGAGACCTGCCTACGGTACCGCCAGTTGACCAATTGCGGCACCATTCCTGTGGAGACGAGAGGCGCCAGGGCCGCAGTCGCAGCCGAGAAGACTTGCAGCACCAGGAGACTGTACAGCGGCGTAGGGACGAGAGGCCGAGCAGAAAATCGGTACACTCCACTAAAAGGTCATGTAGCCCTTCATTTTCTTCTAAAGATGTCTTGAATTTAATCAGATCAATAAAAGGGGACCTGGCATCCCAGCCGTTAAATCAGGGTACACAAGTGAACAAAAGTTTTGATTCAAAGAATATTTTGCCTGAATTTGACCCTTCAACCAGAAGCCAACGCATGGAAGTCTGGCTTAAAAAAGTCAACGAATGTGCTTCTGTTTACGGCTGGGATGAGAGGACCATAATTCACTTTGCTATGCAGAAACTACGAGGACTGGCCAAAACCTGGTATGAGAGTCTGAATACTATTCTTTTTACGTGGCAAGAATGGCAAGAGAAACTAATGAGTGCTTTTCCTTGTGAACAGAACTATGGCCAGTCCTTGGAAGATATGCTGCAACGTAGGAGCAGGTTTAACGAGCCAATAGAAAAGTATTTTTATGAAAAATTGGCACTTTTGAATAATTGTGATATCAATGGTAAAAGAGCTGTCGATTGCATCATACATGGTATCAGCGATAAAACAATGAAATCCAGCGCTTTGGCCCTACGCTGCGCTGTCCCTGACCAGCTTTTGAGTTTCCTACTGAGCAACCGGGATTCGAATTTGCCTCATCAAAAATTCGCTTTCAAAAATAAAAGTACTAGTGACGTTGATGCTTCTGACAGGGGTCAGAACAGTAGGTCTTATCCCAAATCAGTTGAAAACGGCAGAAGCATATTTTGCTACAACTGCAAAGAAAGGGGACATCCGTATAACAAGTGCCTAAAGCCCCTCGTAAAATGTGGAAAATGCAACTTTATAGGACATAAAACTGAAACGTGTCCGTCAAACAGAGACGGGGTTGCAGCAAAGTCACATGATGTGCAGAAGACCATGTGCATCTGTAGTGATAATACAAATGATAAGTTTATAAAAGTGGTTACCGTCAACGAAGTTTCGATGGAAGCTTTTGTGGATTTTGGAAGTGAGGTGACACTTATAAAAGAATCTGCTATCACAAAGTTGGGTGTTCAGCACGATGGTATACCATCCACGATGATAGGTTTCGGCAAAGGGACAGTGCAGTCATTAGGGTCGGTCTCTTTAAATTTATCCGTCGACGGAGTGGAGGCAACTGTTCCATGTCGAGTGGTTGATGATGGGCTGCTCGATAAGGCTTTGCTCATTGGCCAGTCTTATTCTGAGCAACCTCACGTTGTTGTTTACAAAGACGCAACAAAACTCCAATTTCTAGATATTGGTGCCGAAATGCCTAAATTTTGCCCGGAGCATATAGACGAACCTTCAGTCAGAGTAAGGGTGGTAGGACATAGTAAACTCTATGGCGGTGCTAGTGTAAAGGCGGCAACTGATACCAGTTTCACGGGAACCATTCTATTAGACACCAAAGTAGTTGGTAAACCAAATCATCAGTACTTGGTTTGTGGTGGAGTTTACCAAGTAACAAATGGTTCGCTCTATGTCACTGTAATGCCCTGTTTGACCCCATGCCTACTTCAAGAAAGCACAGTGTTCTCTCGCGCAGAAAAGATAGAGGTTGTCAACAGAATTGTGATAACACCCGACGTTTGCAAACGTGACGAGAGTAATCATACTAGCTCCATTTGGGATGAAAAGCAGATTCGCCTGGGAGACGCAGTAGCAGATAGTGACAAAGCTAGACTGTTTGAGATGCTTGAACGTTATGAACATTGTTTTGCGCGCGACATGTCTGAATTGGGTTGCACGAATGCCGCCGAGATGCGAATAGAAGTAAACAGTGAACGTCCCGTTGTATATAGGCCATATAGATTGTCTCATTATGAACGAGATAAAGTTCGCGATATGGTAGATGAAATGCTCAAAGCCGGCATTATCAGAGAGTCAGTTTCAAACTACGCGAGCCCGATAATTTTGGTGCGAAAGAAAGACGGGAATGTTCGCTTATGCATCGACTATAGAATGCTCAATTCTATTACCGTAAAGGAACGATACCCGATGCCGATAATCGAAGACGAAATTGCCAGATTGTCCGGGCAAGCGTGGTTCATTACACTTGATCTAAGATCCGGGTATTATCAGGTGCCAATAAACGAGCAGTCTAAACACATGACTGCGTTTGTCACGCCGGACGGTCACTACGAGTTTAATCGTATGCCGTTCGGCCTGGCAAATGCGCCTGCTGTTTTTCAACGTATGATGAACCATGTCCTGGGTTCAGCCCGGTTTAACAAAGCTACAGTATATATAGATGACCTGCTGGTGTTCGGTAAAAATCCGATGGAATGTCTTGATAGGCTTGAAGAGGTGTTGAAACTCTTGGAGTGTGCCAATCTCAAGCTGAATCTCTCGAAATGCTGTTTTCTGGAGAATAAAATCGACTACTTGGGTTATGAGATAAGTTCGGCAGGCATGCGTCCGGGCGAAGGCAAAATTCAGAGTGTGGCAAATTTTCCGCGACCAGAAAATGTCCACGGTGTTCGTCAGTTTGTGGGGTTGGTCAGCTATTTTAGAAAGTTTATTTTAGGATTTGCACAACTGGCTTACCCACTAACAAAACTGTTGAAAAAGGACGCAACCTGGGAGTGGTCAGAGAGTCAGGAAGAGGCGTTCAAGAACTTGAAAACCAAGTTAGTCGAAAGACCTGTACTTGCAATTTATGATCCTTCAGCCGAGACTGAACTCCACACGGACGCGAGTAGGATTGGCATTGGGGGAATTCTACTGCAACGTTTGCCGGGCAAAAGTTCCTTTCAGCCAGTAGCGTATTACAGTCGGCAGACAACTCCAGAAGAGAAAAATTTCCATTCCTACGAATTAGAAACATTAGCTGTCGTTTGCGCGTTGAAGAAGTTTAGGGTCTTTCTGTTGGGGAAAAGGTGCAAAATTATCACAGACTGTAGTGCGCTGCGATCCACCTTTCAAAAACGGGATATCATACCCAGAATTGCGCGTTGGTGGTTGGCGTTACAGGAATTTGACTGTTCGGTAGAATATAGACCTGGAACAAAAATGTCCCATGTAGACGCTTTGTCGCGTAATCCAATTATTGGGGAGATTCCAGATATTGAACACGCTACCGTAATGGCTATAAGTGATGACGATTGGTTACTTACTCTACAGCTAGGAGATTCAGAACTTTGTAGAATCCGTTCTATTCTAAGCAGTGAATTGGACTCACGAGGCTTAGAGTACATCAAAGAAAATTACGTCATCCGCGACAACAAGCTTTTTAGATGTTTGAATGGAGACAAAAACAATGTTAAATGGGTGGTACCAAAAGGCGCTAGGTGGCAGTTATGCAGGATGAACCATGACGATATAGGACATGTGGGTTTCGAGAAAACATTAGAACGCGTCAAACGGAACTATTGGTTTGCCAAAATGACACGTTTCGTGAAGAAATATGTAGCCGCCTGTATAGAGTGTGCGTACGCTAAGAAATCTGCAGGCTCAAAAGAGGGATTTCTACATCCAATTACAAAGGTTGAGGTGCCGTTTCATACGCTCCATGTGGACCATTTAGGGCCATTTGTGAAATCCAAAAGAGGGCACACACACATATTCGTGGTTGTCGATTCATTCACGAAATTCGTATTTATACGATCGGTGAGAAATACCAAGACACTTAATGTCATTAAAGTGCTTGAAGACATATTTGATACCTTCAGAACACCTGACCGGCTTGTTAGCGATCGCGGTAGTTGTTTTACCTCACACGCTTTTAAGAGGTTCTGTCTCAACAGAGGTGTTAAACACATACTTAATGCGGTAGCGAGTCCCCGATCAAATGGTCAAGTAGAGCGGTATAATCGCACAATTTTAGATTCCTTGACAGCACAAAACTTAAGAGACAACGAAAAGGATTGGGACACCAAATTAGGAAGGATACAATGGGGACTCAATAACACGATTCAGAAGACGATAGGCAGGGCGCCAGCTGAAGTAATGTTTGGCACCTCAATCAACAGTGAGGTGAATCCAGTCCTAAACGAGATCGTAGATGAAACTCGTAAGCCATGTGAACTGGCGAGCTTGCGCAGAGAGGTGAAGGATAAGATTGACAGGGAACAAGTCCGTCAAAAGCAGTACTATGATAAAAAGAGAATACCGGCTCGCACATACACTCGTGGTGATCTAGTAAAAATTACCAAGACCGTATTTCAAAATGACGGCAAGAGCACAAAACTTCTGCCGTCATATGAAGGCCCTTTTCGAGTGATTAAAGTTTTGGGCAATGACCGCTATAAAATTGCCCCGATTTCTGGTTTTGAAGGGACAAAAAGAAAACGCAAAACAACTGTGGCGGCAGACCGTATGCAACCGTGGATCCATGTTGCAGCGCTAGAGGTTTATGAAAATGGAAATTATGAAAGTGATAATGACATGACTGATACTATGAATGATGAATGTGATTAATAAATTAGAATTGATTTAATGGATATTATTATGTTTGGTGGAAACTACGATTACTGTGATTAAGAACTTCGAGCCAATTTGTTGATACTGGTATATTGTTGATCTTAGTTTTGTTATTGAACACAGTGTATCAACTTTAATGATGTTGGTATGATGTCGATCCTAGTTAGTAAGTGGTTGATCACATTATGACCGTTCAGATAATAACGGCATTATGTTGATCCTATTAGCTAAGTTGTTGATCACATTGTGACCATTTTAATAATGTTGGCGGAATGTTGATCCTATTTATTAAGTGTTGACCCCATAGTGATGTTGGCAGAATGTTGATCTTAGTTATTAAGTTGTTGATCAGAATGTTGATCTTAGTTATTAAGTTGTTGATCACATTGTGACCATTTGAATCGCAATGGCATTATGTTGATCCTATTTGCTAAGTGGTTGATCACATTGTGACAATTTTAGTGATATTGGCAGAATGTTGATCTTAGTTATTAAGTTGTTGATCACATTGTGACCATTTGAATCGCAATGGCATTATGTTGATCCTATTTGCTAAGTTGTTGATCACATTGTGTAAATTTTTATGATGTTGGTAAAATGTTGATTCTCGGTAAGTTGTTAATCCCATTGCATTGTGACTATTTAGATCACAATAGCATGATGTTGACCCTATTTTCTGAATACTTAAACAGATTTGGAACTATTTTTGTGATATGAAAATATTTTTTCATCTTAATTTCATAAGTACTCATAGCTTAATTTCATAAGTACGTACATAAGTATCATCACTTGAATTTGTAATGATTCGAATAATTATGTTTCATGATAAAAAAAAAAATATATATGTTTCAAGGCAGTTATTATTATTTTATTATTATCATGACTATTTTATAAATTCGACAGTTGTAAGAAATAACTTTATCGGCCACGTGTAAGGTTTCACCAGTATCGTGTATGGGGGCATACACGTCGCCAGGATGGTCGAGTGTAAGGTTCTTTAATTAAAAACAATTATTATACTTTATTATTTACTATTGAGCATTTATTACAGTCAGTCGCGAAACAAAATAGGAAAAAGGTACTTCGGGGGGCTGGCAACCCAGGGCGGGGCCGGTGAAGTGATTTCGATGCTCGGGGCTTTTTTGGGTTTAGTTGGTTTTTTGCGGTGGATCGTGTGGGAGATTATGGTGTAAAAAGAAAAGCATTGAGGTAGTTTAGAAGGTTCTGAAACTGGTTGCTCCATGTTGGTTAGAAGAAGAAGGATAATATAATCGTGAAACTGAGATTTGGTGGTTTTATTGAAGAAGAGGTTTTACAGTAGTAAGTACACATAACATTCGACATTTCTTACTCTTACATTTAAAACATTTGCATCTACGTAGTGAGATTATTTATACAGCGTCCACTGGCACCTTCACTCATCATAACAGATAGGTCAAGGTGCCATTCGGACGCTGCATTGCGCAGGACATTGCTTTTAGATGGCTTGCCTAGCACCTATACCATCCTGACAGCTTAGTCGGCCTAGCCCACACGAAAGACTAATCATTATTAGAATATTTTCGGGGCTTAATCGCATAGTAATTTATTGCTATTTTACCTCGAAGTTACAGCCATCGTGGTCACGAGAAGACAGACGGCTGGCACCCGTTCGCATCTTCGGCTGATGAGGTTTCAGACTACCCTCAATCAGCCATCACAAAAAACGATTAGGGTTTTGACACACTACACTGACAATGTCGGATGATAAGCCATTATTATTAATTATTATTTATTAAATTTATTGGGGAAAATGAAATGAAATTATAATTTGTCTATGTATGCTCTATAAATATTTTATTATTTGTCCTTATATATTTAACTTCATCCTACCTTGTGTTTGTACTATAAATATTTTTCATATTACCGATTTTGTAACGTATATTCCGCCGCCACAATATTAAAAGCCTCCACAGAGTAATCCCTATTTAAGTTTCTCTATGCTCTATTATCTTCCCTATTACGCGCATGTCGTTTCAATGTCAAGACGTGATTCTGGCAGAAATAGTCGACATCGGCTAGTTGCCATGTTACCAAAATTGAATTGAATTGATAAGCCATGCGACTTGACCGGATCCCACGTTCGCGACTGTTTGAAACCACATTCCCGATTGAAATTTTTGTGTTTCTTAATTTCAATTATAAGTTCAAGTCGCGAAAGTTTAAAATGTGTTAAAGACTTATCATTAATCAATCGACTCGAACACTTCTTGATGACCGGATCCCACGTTTGCAACAGTTTGAAACCACATTCCCGATTGAAATTTTTGTTTTTCTTAATTTCAATAATGAGTTCAAGCCGCGAAAGCTTAAAATGTGTTAAGGGCTAAACAATCAGACAAGCGGCTGGATGGACAGAACTGAAGTAGTAAATTACTGTCATTGAGGATATTTTTTAAAGCATCTTTACATTTTATTATTGCTCTATAAAAATGTCAAAGCTATCTTTAATAAAAACCATTTCGCAAATTAACTGTTTAATTTTTTTTTTATTATAGTACTTTGAGAGATAAACGTGGTTCCTTACGTGGCGTAATTGTTCAAGCCATTGACGCCTAGAACTTTCGATGTATGTGCGCATGTAGACTTGAAGCAGCACCGAAATTAAATCGCCTTGTTCATGCAATTGTCATTGTATCACAATGCATTAGCAGAATAAGGGCCCTGACCTTTTCCTTTACCATAGACTGTTCTGTATTGCATTTGAGGAGTGTTATGCGGTATGTCTATAAATAATACTGTCTTTTAGTGTGGAATTTTCTAACCTCGTCGAGTCTTGTCACTCTGCCGGCCTATTGGAGCATCTTCACTTATCTCTGTTCCTACTCGTAAAATTACTTAGGGAAATGAAAATGTAGTGATATCTTTTAAAACGTGTAAGGACACAGCCATGACACAGATATATTTCTAATGCTTTGTTTGATAGCGAGTCACGCGTTGCTTTATCATATTTTATTAGATATCTTACTTTGGGTCGCATAAAACGATAAATTATCGAGCGGCAGGTAGGAATGTATTGTGTATCTATCTGGATAATCGAGGATTTGCTTAATACCACCGTAATGCGTAGTTAGAGACCTGCTTGGCGGCGATCTACATTCTGGCCGACTTATATTTTAAAAATGTAATAATAACTTCCACACAACACATTCACTTGACTTGGGGATCTATTATGTAAGCAGCAACGTCGATTTTTACTTTATACTACATAATATAGCCTGAAGAAGAAGAAGCGACTCCAGCTGTCAAATGCGAACATATTTTTACACTTTGGAGTTGTCTAAATGTTTAACTCGAAAGTGTCGTCGTCAGGCTTTACTAGTCCACTGCTGGACATAGCCCTCCCCTAATGAGCGCCATAGTCTTCCCTAGAGTGTAAAGTTACGTAATACAGGGGCTGGTCCCAAACTATGGTATCCTGCACTGTAATAACCAGGCGAGGACGTCACAAACATGAAAATAAAACATCCAGACTGAGGCCACAGCTAATCATAATAATAATCTTTATTCACATACACATACATACACACATACAAAACAAAATTTACGTCATGTTACAACATAGTAAGACGTTAAATTAGTTATGCTGCATACATTTTTTATGCGTGCTTTTGAGACTATGGTTGCCGGGAAGATATGGTTGCCTGGAAGAAATTGCTTTTAGTAATAAGGCCGCCATTTGTACTATATTTTTATATAAGTTCTGTTACTGTAATTTCTGTGTACAATAAAGAATATTCTATCTATCTATCTATCTATCTATCTATCTATCTATCTATCTATCTATCTATCTATCTATCTATCTATCTATCTATCTATCTATCTATCTATCCATCCATCCATCCATCCATCCATCCATCCATCCATCCATCCATCCATCCATCCATCCATCCATCCATCCATCCATCCATCCATCCATCCATCCATCCATCCATCTATCTATCTATCTATCTATCTATCTATCTATCTATCTATCTATCTATCTATCTATCTATCTATCTATCTATCTATCTATCTATCTATCTATCTATCTATCTATCTATCTATCTATCTATCTATCTATCTATCTATCTATCTATCTATCTATCTATCTATCTATCTATCTATCTATCTATCTATCTATCTATCTATCTATCTATCTATCTATCTATCTATCTATCTATCTATCTATCTATCTATCTATCTATCTATCTATCTATCTATCTATCTATCTATCTATCTATCTATCTATCTATCTATCTATCTATCTATCTATCTATCTATCTATCTATCTATCTATCTATCTATCTATCTATCTATCTATCTATCTATCTATCTATCTATCTATCTATCTATCTATCTATCTATCTATCTATCTATCTATCTATCTATCTATCTATCTATCTATCTATCTATCTATCTATCTATCTATCTATCTATCTATCTATCTATCTATCTATCTATCTATCTATCTATCTATCTATCTATCTATCTATCTATCTATCTATCTATCTATCTATCTATCTATCTATCTATCTATCTATCTATCTATCTATCTATCTATCTATCTATCTATCTATCTATCTATCTATCTATCTATCTATCTATCTATCTATCTATCTATCTATCTATCTATCTATCTATCTATCTATCTATCTATCTATCTATCTATCTATCTATCTATCTATCTATCTATCTATCTATCTATCTATCTATCTATCTATCTATCTATCTATCTATCTATCTATCTATCTATCTATCTATCTATCTATCTATCTATCTATCTATCTATCTATCTATCTATCTATCTATCTATCTATCTATCTATCTATCTATCTATCTATCTATCTATCTATCTATCTATCTATCTATCTATCTATCTATCTATCTATCTATCTATCTATCTATCTATCTATCTATCTATCTATCTATCTATCTATCTATCTATCTATCTATCTATCTATCTATCTATCTATCTATCTATCTATCTATCTATCTATCTATCTATCTATCTATCTATCTATCTATCTATCTATCTATCTATCTATCTATCTATCTATCTATCTACCTATGCCAGGAATTTTTTCCCCCTTCCAATAATGTGTAAGAAATTTCGTAACGTGTAGAATAAATATGTTTGTATTATTTTTAATGCACTAACCCGTGCTAAGGACAATTTTTAAAAACCTATTTAGAGGCTAGAAATTCCACCCACGCCGGGATTCGAACCCGCGACCTCTGGCTATCCGTGCCAGCGCTCTTTCCAACTGTGCTTATGGGCGACTCACCAGCATTAGTGAAATTTCGATCCTCTTTACAATATTCTCTGTGTTACGTACAGTCGCCCATTAGCTCAGTTGGAAAGAGCGCTGGCACGGATAGCCAGAGGTCGCGGGTTCAAATCCCGGCGTGGGTGGAATTTTTAGCCTGTAAATAGGTTTTTAAAAATAAATATGTTTCACAAGATAAGAATAACTAAAAAAAATTGTACTTGTACAAACGTACAGCGGGCCCCAGAGGGAATCGAATCCATACCCTCTGTCTTGGTAGCCAAGTCCTTAATGGCAAAACTAACGAGTCAGTCAATAATGCTACTTAAATACGTATATGACGCAATACCGTATTGAAACCTAAAATATTTCCGCACATCTTTGTGTTCTGCGCAGTAGAGCGAACATCGTAGTGGGCGAAGCCTCTTTGTTTGCCACAACGACTTCTGTTTCCCGCTGTATAAGGGCTCGTATCGAATGGCAAGTCTTACTTCTTACTACAGCTGACTGTAATAAACAGTAGGTCAAAGTTCCGGCCATAATTCAGAGGCACACGCCCACTTTTGAAATGGACAATTATCCGATATTGCGTAAGCTAACGGTGGGGGTGTCTTAATGACTTAGTCACTGATCAGAACGCCTTTGCAGACTAGACTTATTGATTGGTAATTGTGAATCATGGCCTCCTCCTCAGGGCCTGTTTCACAATCTGCAAATAAAGTTCCGGATAAGCTATCCGCAACCAGGGATGCCGTTTGTTCTAAATTTAAATAAACATATTCCTGTATTGCGTGTGTTTGTTTATAGCTTCAAATTTAGAACAAACGGCAGCCCCTGTTGCGGATAGCTTATCCGGAACTTTATTTGCAGATTGTGCAACATGCCCTCAGAGTGATAGAGGACATTGTTTGTATTAGTATTTCTTAATGATTCGCGATACTCGTACATAGTTATATATTAAACGGGTCAAATCGCGATTATTTATTTGGTAAAACGAAATTAAACATAGTGAGCGTTGTGTGCCGGCCAGCTGCGAAAAATTTACAGTTAATACCCACAATAATTGACTGTTCTCACCACTTCAGTCTACCCGAGACCACGGCAACTGTAACGCTGCTGAAACGTCGGGAAATAAGGCAATTGCGTTTTACCTAATAAAATAATAACTAGGTATAGGTAATAACTATATTGTTTATTATATAACTATATTGTTTGTATTATTTTGCCATTTCTCTTGACCCCAAACTCTTCTTTTCAAATTATCTTCTCGATGGAGATGATTTTTCCGAACTGGGCGTTTCCTCACTCTTCTGTACAATTTAAAGTCAAAAAAGACCTAAAAATTAAAGAGATTCGGGGCCGATAATTAGTTTTCCACGACTCTACATAACATAAACAGCTTATTTACGTCCCACTGCTGGGCACAGGCTTTCCTGAGAGCTAATTATACGGGTTGTGTAAATTATATAACTTTGTATGTATATATATGCGTCTGCCTACCATGCAAGAGGTCCCGGGTTCCAATCCCGGCTGGGAACAATAAAAACCCCAGGTCTTGGATGTTTACATGTTTGTGATGTCGCTGTTTCTGGTTCCCACGACACAGGGTATCCTAGTGTGGGGCCAGAAGCAATGTATTTGCTTGTATGTAAATGTTATGTTATATAAAAATTGTTTCCAAGAGCGTGTCGATGAACTGCATTAGCCGTTTGGCAAAATGGTGGTTTTTTCATGTTTTCATATGAATAAATACAGTATATAAGGCGTGCCCAGCCCACCGCGAGTTGGCTGCTTCAAGATAGATAGAAATATTCTTTATTGCATGTACACCAGGGATGACATAAGAGACTTATAAAATAACAGTACAGTACAAGTGGCGGCCTTATTACTAAAAGTAATTTCTTCCTTCCATTCACGAAAAAGAAGAAACGGAAACTGAAATACGGGTAGTCGGCGTAACTAAACAATATTAGATAACATATTATTTTATAATTGATACACATACATAAACGGTACATAAATATGAAATACCTAAATAAAAATAAACATATACAAAAAAAACATAGGACATGAACGAAAAAGCACTGTTATTTGAATATCTCAGACAGTCAGATTTCCTCACGACGGTTTCTTTTGCCGTTAGCGAGTGGTATTGCTACTACAAATTCACAAATGCTTGTTACTCAGAAAACATGACACACAGCATCCATGGCAAGTGACAATTGTGCAAATTGTTATGGCCAGTCACATTACATTTATGAAACAAAGTCATAAACCCCGATTGCGTAGGCGCCGGTTTTAGCAACGACCTTGTGTGGGCGTCCGCTTTGGTACAAAACTGGATGTCTGTCTATTCGAGTAATAAAACTGAAAATAAGTGTCACCACAGATTCAGTAAGAGATTTATAGTGTATCTACAGTCATAGACTATCCTCACTCAATCTTCGAAAGGTTATTAGCTCAATTCCGGATTCCCTTACTTGATTTTGTCGGAAGATTATGTTCTTTTAGTTGAACTAACCCGTGCTAAAGACAATTTTAAAAACAAGTGATGCAAATTACTTCAGCCAGATGTCGCTGCCTGCAAATAATTCAGAGAAAATTGTAAAGAGATTCGTAATTTCGCTGATGCCGGTACTTGCCCATTAGCTCAGTTGCGAGAGCGCTGGCACGTTTAGCCAGAAGTCGCAGGCTCGAGTCCCGGCATGGGTGGAATTTTTAGCCACTAAATAAGTTTTTAAAATTTGTCGGAAGATTTTAGCTTTGTTTCGCACTGTTTCGCAGAGCTTTGTAAAACTCGAACATTAGTTGACGTGATTCAAGAATTGGACACTTAACTGTTGACTTGCATGTATACATAGTTAGATCTGAAAAAATGTGCGATGAAGTCTCTACCCTACACAATCATAATCATTTTCATCCGAATAGCCTTATAGCGAATGTTTGAAAAATATTTGCTCAACTTCCATAATTTCTAACATAATTTAAACATATTTTTTTCCATAATTTCTTATAATAATTGTCTGCTAAAAATAAATCTTTTTAAGCTTAAGATTGGTGGTCTAGCCTAATTTAGATTAGTGTTAACAGGCAATTAAAATTAGCTGGACCCAATAGGTTTACAACAAGGAGGTTTACTTAACTTTATACTTTATTGTACACGAAAAACCCATAAAATAAATATAATGCAAGAGAATACATGTACAAAGGCGAGCTTATCTTACGACGTGTCAGTAAGGAGCGTGGACTTTGAAAAACCATTCAAAGGAGAAAGATTGCATACTCGCGGTATGTATTCCAAGATACTGTCTCCTATAAGTAATAATGATGGGCAAAATCGCTGGCAAGAGACGCGTGGGCCATAGAAAGCACCCTGGTTGAGAAACTTACGGGAGTGGACCGGAATCGCAAGAGTTTTTCCGTCTTCCGAGAGACAGAGAGCAATATGCAGAGCTGACTGCCAACCTTCGCTGGTCGGAGAGACACCATAAAGAGAAGGAGAAGCGGGCAATTTTTTATTGTATGGAATCAGGCGTTACTTTGCGGAAATCCATAATATTCTTCTTCTTCAGGCTATATTATGTAGTCCACTGCTGGACATAGCCCTCCCCTAATGAGCGCCATAGCGCCCTGTCTTCAGCATCCAGCATCTGGCGGCAGCTTTTCGCAGATCGTCATCCCACCTGTACGGTGGGCGTCCTACACTACGTTTGCCGAGTCGCGGTCTCCACTCAGCTTGCTGATTCTCTGAGCTATGTCGATAACTTTGGTTCTCTGTCGGATTTATTCGTTACGAATCCTATCCTTCAGAGAAACTCCGAGCATTAAAATGTGAAAATTACTTTGCTAAATTGCGCCAAAAATCACACAAGCACCATGCGGTTAGTTAATGTACCGCCCTCCCTCCCCCTTTTTCAAGCAGAAGCGAGACACGAACACACCACCACCGACACCAATACATGTGTGAGAAAATGCGCGATGCGTTTCGCCTCTAACACGAGGCATCCTCAGGCGCACAAGTATGGTGGCATGGTGCTTGTGGGATTTTTGGCGGAATTCAACACAGTATAATTTTCACATTTAATAACAATTATTTATTCAAGTGTAACGTACATTTCGCGAAGGTTCGCCCAATAGAACCGAGACCGAAAATACACAGGAATATTTAAGACTGAAGTGTGCCTATAATTACCACTGCAAAATCATAATATTCTTAGAACGGACGTAGTCATAACATGCTTCTATGTAGATTCGAAGAATAAACTTCTAACATTACTCCAATCGCCCATTCATCCTTCGTTACAATCGTCTCCCTTCATAAAAACGGCATTTTTCGTACGTTACTAAGTACAGTCAGCCACACAATAACTTCTAAGCTGTAGTTTCAATTCGCCCATAACTAAATAGACTAGAAGAGCACTCGGTGAAGAAGTACACTACTGTCGAACACCCTAACCGACACCTAACCTAACCTAACCGACCGACAGTTTTTGAATTGAGCATTTCACTCACCATCTCTTCTTCTTTCTCAAAAAAGAACGAGACATGATATTTTGGCATTTGATTTTAGGATAGGAGGCTTGTTTTTTCTTGACAGGGCACTTTTTTTCCTTTTCTTGTTTGATTAATCATTAATGTTATGATTTTTTAAATTGACATGAATTACATACTATATAGGCCATCGCCGACATTTTTATGCCAGAGTCTGGCGCAGACATGCATGAACCAGAAACTAGTCATAGCATGTTTGCCTACAAAAAATAATAATTTTATAGATAGATAGAGAACACTTTATTGCACAACAAAATATTACAACCACGATTCTTAAATCTAAGTAATGTTATAATTGGCGGTCTTATTTATTTTATTTGTTCATAAGTATGAGGAACGATACACATTTTGACAACAGCTACACGCTGCAGTGGTGGACGGACGTGTTACGGGGGCCCGTAAAAGACTCCACGTCTTCTGTGTGGGCTTCGTCCCGAACACATTTCTATGAAAGTCTTTGTCGCGTCTTTTCCGCGCCCATTCTGTGTTTCCGCTGACGACCACTGTGGCGCAGCGGTAGCACATCTCCCAACCATGTGAGAGGTCCCGGGTTCGATTTTCGGCTGGGGACAAAGAAAATTCAGGTCTTTTATGTTTACATCTTTGTGATTTCGTTGTACCTGGTTCCCACGACACAGGGTATCCTAGTGTGGGGCCAGAGGCAATGTATGTGCCAGTGTAAAAATGTAAATGTAAAGGCGACTTTGTAACAAAATTAGAGCAAAGAGGGGTTTGTCGTCGACTGTACCTACTACAGACAGACCCACACACGGTTTGTTTCGCACATGAGTCACGTCCACTCATGTTCGCTGACTTCCTTTTCTCGGAACTGTATCCTGGGACGCATACTTGGGCATCTTGACTAATCTTGAGATCTTATTTAGAATTTACAATTATTATAATATCGACTCAGTTGCACCTCGATTCGAGACGGTGCTTTCGTTTAGTAGCTCTTTAGCTACTAAACGAAAGCACCTGTACAGGTGTCCCTAAAAATGGTGAAATAATTTCCTTAATTTGAGTTAGAAATATTATGACAGACTTGCTTGTTCATCATAGTGCTATTATTTAATTCTGAAGCCTCAGATTTTGTGTTGGCACAAGGTAGCTCTTGCGTTGAAAAAAGATCCGCGTCTTAACTATAGAAACACTCCGGCAAGAATTTGTCGAGATCATCCCGCCATCGCCTTCTCGGCCGCCCCCGGCATGACCGCCTCGTGGTACCCACTCGGTGGCAACTCTCGTCCTCCTATTCGGGCCCACCTGTTATTACAATTATGTTTTTTTTTTATTTTACATTTTTTATATTGTTTTAAGCGCGCTCGTGGCCTAGGCAAACCGAGTGATTGGAATCAATCACTTGAATCACAGGCGCGGTCAGGTGCAGGATGGGTGACCGTCCCGCGACTACCGCTAGTGGCATTTTTCTGAGCGCTTCCGTGCTTCGCAAGGCACGTTAAGCCGTTGGTGCCGGCTGTCATGTAATGGCAGTCGTTAAGCCATGTCAGAGGCCTTATGGGCGGCTTGATAACTTCTGACAGTAAATCCCGCCACTGTCTTATAATCCTCCACCAACCCGGACTTGGACCCCGTGGTGGAGTATGGCCTAACCTTCCTGCGATGCAGGAAGAGACCCGTGCCCCAGCGGTGGGGGCTTACAAGGGTTGACAACGATATTGTTTTAAATGAACGCTGCATGCAGTAGCCCCTACTGCCCCGATGCCTTCCGGCGTATTCGCCGGCTGGCTGAGTCACGCAATAAAGTCTGTCTCCAGATGACTTGCTAGTTACGTGGCCTGATTACGATTAAAATGGTGCATTATAGTACAATGACAGATACACGATCGAGGCACGTGATGAGTTTTTTCCTACCGTTGACGCTTAGGTTTTATACGTATGCGCGCGTAAACATGAACCGGCAATGGTATGATATTGGCGGTCATGTAGTTGTCATGCCACAACGCATTAACATAATTCAGATTCTGTTGTGTGTTTACCATAATTGGCGCCATTTCAAGCGTCGTCAGTCAAGTCTATTTCGAATCGACCGCCTCGTACCTGTGGCCTTCTACTTCAAGCCAATCCATCACGCCACTGCTGGACATATGTATCCTCGTAGTCACGCCAGTTATCTCTCCTTGGTCATTCGCAACCTCTCCGCCACCGACAGACTACTTCAGACCATCGGTCTAGCGAAATGGCCTTTGGAAAAAATCATTGCTTCTTTAGCTTTAAAGTCAATAAAACTATTTTAAACTTCGCCCTTAGATTCGATTACTCGGCTGAGGGGCTTGTGGCCAGCATAATTATTTTAACCATTTCTCTCGACCAGCCTGTCTCTTCTGTAGCTGTCTACTGCATTGAGGTATCCATTGAAGTTAACGATGTGTAGAAATATGTAAGTTTCTTACAGTTCAAAATACAATCCGAACAGTTTTTTTCCAATTGCGTCTTGCATCCGTTGCCAGACATTATTTAGATTTGTTCAAAGATTGAATGGTGTTTGGGAGGAAATGAAATGAAAAGGTTTTATTCTAAGTAGTCCAGAAACTGCGGCCAAATGAACGTTACAAGTCAAACTAAGTCAGACCATTGTCTGCAACTCCGTCATGAGTCAAGCTCTTGAGGCTCTCGAGTCTTCTTGTATAGCCAGTTGTGCCCAGTAAGTTGGAAGCCAGAGCATTTGGTTGAATGGTTAAATCCATACAGTGGAGATGTCACAGTACCCTAGGCCCTTAATATCAGCCGATGTTCTTTTACTGATCTTTTGCGTATCTGCTTGGGTCGACCAAATCTTTTTGGCCACCTTCGGGTTTCCAGCTGAGGGCATCGTTGTATTTGCAGTGTATATTCTTCTTCAACTTGTGCCATATCCTACCGGATGTTGGAAGAGTTTGGGTTGGTGCTATTCTTTAAGCCGACACCACACAGTTATATATATTTTTTTTTAATTAGCCATGGCTGTGTCCCACTGCTGGGCAAAGGCAAAGTTATATATTACCTATACTTTATTGCGCCACGAAACAGGACATTACATAAGAAAGAACATGTACAAAGGCGAGCGTATCTCTGAGTGCTTAGTGCGAGTTTTTTAACTACTCGATCGCGTTAGCGTAAACTCATATTTCTATGGCATCGAGGAAGCGCCACCTAGCGACAAGTATGAGAATTAAAATTGCTAAGTGCGAGTTGGAACGGTTCACGTTGAGAAATGAACTCGTTTACCAGCCAAGACACGAATAAACGCGAGTGCGAGTTGTACTGTGACACCGTTTTGCCAGTTCGAACGGTTAACTTACTCATACTCAATGCTCGATTAACGCGGTAGTAAAGTTATTCGATTGGATCTGTCAAATTCGCACTAAGCACTCTGTAAGAGATTTCTTCCAGCAAACCTTGGGGAGTCTGAGCAGACGTAACGTTCTGTCACGCACTTTGCTAAGAGATTCGAAGAGACAGCACTAGAGTTAAGTATTTACTTAGCGAAATTCTCAATTCAGAAACTGGCCTTGAGCGGTAGAACGACGGCTTCTCAATCGCGAGGTCCTGGGTTCGGACCGGGCTTGTACTAATGACTTGGTTTTCTAAGTTATGTACGTTTGTGAAGTTTGAAGTTGTGAAATAACGCTCGCGGAGCACCTGGCAATGGCTGAAAATCAGCGCTGCAGGCTTGCCCATCAGCATATGCTGAGTCAGTGGCCGTTTATAGCGGCAGTGACACGCCGTAACCTTTAAGAGGCTTAAAAATTCCACCCATGCCGGGATTAGAACCCGCGACCTCAGGCTATCCGTGCCAGCGCTCTTTCCAACTGAGCTAATGGGCGACTCATAAAATTGTCCTTAGCACGGGTTAGTGCATTAAAAATAAAAATAATATAATCTTTAGTGTTCTTTTGTAATGTTTTTAATGTATTTTAAGTTCGCTTTGTTATTGTGGCGTGTATTCTGTGGCTATAATGTTTTTTCTTCTTCTTGTTATAGTAGCAATACCACGCTGAAGGTCAACACCGTGAGGAAACCTGAGTGATCTGATCTGAGGTGTTCAAATACCTCAGCGCTTAAAATTGTCACTGTGCACGCGGGGTAATCAAGCCCGTAATCTATCTGTGTCTGAGAGAAAACAGTTTATCGTACAAAAAAGGAAATGATGATGTTCATTCTGGATTTTTTTTTATGTACTGCAACCACGCAGTTGAGGCGTGAGGGTATGCGAGCCGTGTTTTAGAATAAGCAGATTGGTATCAAAGTACGCTGGGCGATATTTGCATAAAGGCTTAAGAATGCGGCGTGACTCACTGGGCCACTGATTATGGTATTTGATTCAAGGAAACTGGCGACAAAGTATTAATAATTGATCGTTAGGAACCAGTTGAGTTAGTCCTTGAAAGTATCCGAACCAACCATCAATGAGCTACTCAAGTAACTTAGTTCTACTTAGATTGTAACCATAATTTACTGGTGTTAAATAAATGCGTGTTTATTCTTTTCTTTTGTTAACATTTACACTCATTCATTACATCTTTAAGATAATATATTAAGTTTGTCTGAAGCGCGGTTCAAAAAATGTGTAAAGTAAACTTTGTGCCAAAAGAACTACTATAATATTAAAGATTATTTACATGACAATGATGTCTAGAATTAAAGCATGTAAAATGCATGAATTTTGTTGAAAATGTGTAAACTCTGTTATTTAGGGATTTGAAAAGACTAAGTTTGGAGTTTTTTTGTCCATTTTGTCTCAAAATTGATCTAGATTTTGATCTTGCGTGCACACCGCGGATTTTGTCTATCCGCGGTGGGCACACAAGGTAATCAAGCCCACACTCTCTCTGAGAGAATGTGGGCTTGATTACCATCTGTCTTCTCGTGACCATGATGACTGTTAAGTCGACGAAACGTCGAGGTAAAATAGCAATAAATTACTACGCGATTAAAACCCCAAAAATATTCTAACTATCATACGTACGCATACGGAACCCTCTTTGCGTGAGTCCACCTTGCACTTGACCAGTTTCTAGTGCACGCGTAACTTGACTGTGATTCTCTTCTGTATACTCCCGTAAGATACCATCGGGAAAACAAATAGTCATTAATACAAAGACACTTTATTTATTTAAATTCTTGTAATTTTGCTCCAAATTAAATACAACTGTGTGTGTGTGTGTGTGTACAGCTGATCACATAGTCAACTTACGTAACATTCGACCCATACGTCCGTGGACATAAAAAAATTCTCAGCACCGCACTAAATTGTATCGGCGCATACATCTACATAGATATGAAGAAAGGCATTTATTGGAACCAATTAACACATCACAGGAAAGAAAAGGCATACGATTCATAGTGACAACATTGGCCCTGGAATTTCCGTAATGCGATGATTTATACAGCAGTGGTCTAGTGCCAGTGGCACCTTCACTCGCACTAGATGGGTGAAGGGACCACTCGGACGCTGCCGTGCCTGGGACATTGTGTTTTAGTTTAGACGGTGTAGGCTTGCCCAGCATCTATACCATCCTGACAGCTCAGCCTAGCCCACAGAAACGACTAATCAATTCGTGCGGAGCGAACCGTCCGCGGGTTTCCTCACGATGTTTTCTTTTTCCGTTAACGTGTAGTATTGTTACTACAAATTCGCGAATGTAGGTGCATAATTTTGAAATTAAACAAAGTCATTGGCACTAGGGATTGAACCTGGGTCTCTCACTTCCGATTCCATTGTCTACACACTGGGTACTATCAGTCCAATAGTTAATAGAAGAAAAATAATAGGTAGGTTAGGTAAGTATATGCGCCGATATATAGTAGAAGCGCTCGTGGATTAGTGGAACCGAGTTTTGATATCGATATCAATCCTTGTATGTCCCCACTGCTGGGGCACGGATCTCTTCCTGCATTGCGGGAAGATTAGGGCCATACTGCACCACGGGGGCCAAGTCCAGATTGGTGGAGGATTAACATTTACATACAGGCACATACATTGCTTCTGGCCCCACACTAGGATACCCTGTGTCGTGGGAACCAGAAACAACGACATCACAAACATGTAAACATCCAAGACGTGGGGGTTTTTTGTCCCCAGGCGAGGTTCGAACCCGGAACCTCTTGCATGGTAGGCAGATACGCTACCGCTACGCCACAGAGGTTGTCAGATTGTAGTTAAGACAGTGGCGGGCCCCACTGTCAGAAGGCCTCTGACGTGGCTTAACGAATGGCAATCCATGACAGCCGGCATCAACGGCTTAACGTGCCTTGCGAAGCACGGAAGCGCTCGGAAAAATGCCACTAGCGGTAGACACGGGATGGTCACCCATCCTGCACCTGACCGCGCCTGTTGTTGCTTAACTCAAGTGATTGATTCCAATCACTCGGTTCGACTAGGTCACGAGCGCAGATTCCGACGCATCGCAGTGTGTTAAAAAAATAACGTGACACCTTAAAACCCTATCGATAATTAAATTAAACACTACACTATTTTTATTTTTAATGCACTAACCCGTGCTAAGAATGTCGCTGCCTGTACGTAATACAGAGAATAGTGTAAAGAGGTTCGAAATTTCACTGATGCCGGTGAGTCGCCCATTAGCTCAGTTGGAAAGAGCGCTGGCACGGATAGCCAGAGGTCGCGGGTCCGAATCCCGGCATGGGTGGAGTTTTTAGCCTCTAAATAGGTTTTTTAATTAAACTTCCCACTCTCAATAAAACTTCTGCTACATAAAATTTGAAAATAGTTACAATGGATTTTACATAGCTACCTCCCACGGTCCGCATTCCGTCTTTGATTAGTTATCGGTTTTCCTCGTTTTTAACCAACTTCAAAAAAGGAGGAGGTTCTCAATTCGACGTGTATGTACATTGCTTGTTTAGGCTATGTTCTCGCGAGACGGAGTCAGTCAAGATTTAAAGGAGTCATCTTCGTCAATCCTTAACCGATCTAGACAATTCTTTTGTTGTTCGAATGGGTATTGTAGAAGTATATTATGGAGTTGTGCCAAGTTCCTTATATTTTGGGTGACGACTCCAAAATATTCTTCTACAATACCTACATGTATACGTATTTAAAATTTTTTTTTTTTTTGCCTCTAAATAGGTTTTTAAAATTATCCTTAGCACGGGTTAGTGCATTAAAAATAAATATAATCATGTGGGTACAGCGATATCATTCCGATGTAAAACCTAACTGCAAAGTAGGTGGCCCCGGGGCTACAAGTGATGCAAATTACTTCAGCCAGATGTCGCTGCCTGTACGTAATACAGAGAATATTGTAAAGAGGTTCGAAATTTCACTGATGCCGGTGAGTCGCCCATTAGCTCAGTTTTAAAGAGCGCTGGCACGGATAGCCAGAGGTCGCGGGTTCGAATCGCGGCATGGGTGGAATTTTTAGATTCTAAATAGGTTTTTAAAATTGTCCTTAGCACGGGTTAGTGCATTAAAAATTAATATAATCAAATTCAGATGTCATGTTCGTTCAAATTATTTCTTAGTTTTTAGTTTCTTGGTGTTCTGAAGACGGTTTTAATTTTAAAAAAATCTGCACATCAAAATTATTTTTCTCCGAATCGGAGTGGTTCTCTGAAGTGAAAAAACAACACGTCACAGCGGGTCCTTTTCTTATTTTTCGAGGCCTCTGATTCACATACTTGGGCTCCAAGTCCACTTAAACCTATACTAATCTACATCCATACATTATATTATAAACATTAAAGGTACGAACCTTTCCTGTTTATAGAAACATTGAATCTTATCATACTTATAGGTGGCAACTGATGTATTTGGTGACTTGAGAAAAGATGGTCAGAGTGGAGTTTCCTTCCGCTGCCTTTTTCTCCACTACAATACGGCCGGAAGGCAGCGGCTTACAGTTTACATTAACATTCAGCAAACAGAATGTAAATACTTTACGTTGAAGTAAATTGATTTGATTTGATTTGGTAGAGGAAAGTTTTTCAGTTTGTATGTAAGGCAAGGGAGATCGTGAGAGATGACGGTTGGGGTTAAAGGCCTATACTCAGCAGTGGGCAGCACTTTTTCGCCCCAACGGCCATCAGTTCTTCAAGCTACGGCCTCAGTCTTGGTTAATTTGCATGCTTGTGTTGTCCTCACCTGGTTACCATGTGTTCAGGGCATACTTGTTTAGGACCTGGGCCTCGATTCGCATTATAGTACTATGACAGATACGTGGTCGGGTCATGGTGGGTTTTTTATTCATACCATTGACGCCTAAAAGGTTCGATGTATGTGCGCGTAGACTTCAAGCAGCAACGAAATTAAATCGCCATGTTTATCCAAGTGTCATTATACCCCTATGCATTATAAGCAGAATCTGGGCCCTGGGGTGCGACCGCGTAAATCCTCCACTGTATGGAGTTGTCTATTTAGCCTCCTGCGTACTCTCACATACATACATATCTTGACACTATAGAGTATAATAAAAACTATTTTTATGTTTTTATTTAACTGGCCTATTTTGGAATGTAATTTCAAAATTAACTTTTGTAATATTTGCCGAGGGTAGTAATCTAACAGTTAATGTTTTCAAAAAACGCCTACCACCTCAGTCATCCGAGACCATGGCACCTGAAAAAGTGCCGAAACGTCGGAAAATTGTAAAAAAATGTAAAATAAACGAGTATAAAAACAGTTTTTATTATATCTAGTGCTTGTGTTAACCTTAGAAAATACTATACTTTAGAGTATTCTAAATGATTAGCCCGATTGAATGGAAGGCTACCTGAAATAACGGCTGGACAATTCTTTATTTATCCAAATGAATATTGGTAGTTAGCCAGTGTCGGCTAGGTCTACCTCACGATGGGCTGGTTGAGAGAGCGGAATGGGAGGTGAAGTGAATGGACTTACTTGGTGATGGTGGATGATGACTCGCTTTAGCTGTTGGGCAGATGATGAGCGGTGATGGATGAGCTGATGCGTCCAGCGCACGGAGAACACTCCTGCACTGTTCACTTATAGTCTAATATTGTTCTTTGAGCTGATAAAGTTTCTTGGTCACCAAAATGTCTATCACTTCACGAGAATTCGAGCACTTATCACGCGCGTATGTCACCGTGCGAATGTGTGTGCAGATGGCTGGATGAGTTAGTAGCGAGCGGGCGGCACGAGCGACGGCACCGGAACGACCCAGAATAATGAATAAATGACCACAGATTCATGATTACGTCGCGCGATCGATTCTCGCGCGAACAAATATTGTAACATAACAGTAAAATTACACCAAAGCCTTACAATATTATATAAGAGCGCTACCTGTGATTGTGGTGAGAGAAGTTGTTACAGTACTACACATGATAAAAGTCCCTTCGGGAATCTACGTCAGCGCAGACTAGGAAGAAGTGTAACGAAAGTACCCGAAGCTATAAGTACATTCAACATGATCTCTAACCGATACGGTTAAGGTGCAGAATTGATTGCCGCAGTAGCGCTACCTATTTTGCTTTCGCTAATATTGCCAAACTAATAGTCACCTGCATCGATGACGTTGAATCAACCAATAGCAACAAAGGCGCGCGGCCTGCCATAAAATGAAACTATCTGATTGGTCATCAACTTGCCGCCCACCAAAAATTTGGTCATCTGCCCAGGTACATCCGCGAGACTTATTTCTTGTGTAGCACTGTACTACATATTAAGTATTTATCTAATGCTCTAACTGGCATGTAGCAGGTAACCTTGTACGAAAAGGTTATCATACGGTTGACATTTGAGCCTCGCTCCCTCGAAGATAACCTGATGATACCCGACAGCACCAGAATGCTGACCCTAAGATAAACCCGAGATATATTCGGGAACGATTGACTCTAACCCGATATCGGTCCGGGGACGCAAACCAAAAGGTCGGAGCGACATTTTGTTGTTTGTCTATTCCCCTTCATAATTTAATTCTACCCACTATACCGGGTGGAAATTTATTGACGCACTTCCTGAAACTCACGAAGACCTTATTAGGATTTTTTTCTTAGGAGATATTGGGGTTTTTATTCGTACAAGGAACGCGTGTGTTGCTTTGTGGAAATCACATTATAAATGCGGTTATATATTAAACGGGTCCAATCGCGATTATTTATTAGGCAAAACGTAATATTATATTGTTAAATTATACCATTGTTGTATTATATGAATGATAAGGTTATATTATTGCATTAACATAAGTGTTTTTCACGCGCAGGCCCTGTCAAAAAACCAGTGGTCTCGGGCTCAACCCGTGACAATATGCTGAGACAGCGGCCTTTTTATAACCATAACACACATTGGCATCAACCTATGTAATATTATAATAGTTATAAACTGTTTGTGTCTGCATGTTAGTCTAGTATATTATTACAGTATATGTTAATTAATTGTATTTATATCATCCGTTCTATGTTGCCATTCATATTGTATGGTCCGTTTGGTGTTATGGTTTATGAATAAACATTTCTCAATCTTACTCTAATAAGCAATAATTTAATTATAGATAAATTGGTTTGTCTTTGTGTCCAGTATGTGTGGCTTTTTGGCTTCGGTGTCTTAAATTAAAGTGTAATTATCTATCGGGATCCAGAAACGAAGTCACGGGCACAGCCAATTTTAAATTAACTTCTACATAGTACGGAAAACCAGATACAGGATATTATCTTACATTATTTAATTTAATTATACTTTATTTCACACACAAATAACATGTACAAAGGCGAGCTTTTCTCTGTAAGAAATTTCTTCCAGCAAACCTTAGTAAATAGGAAAAGCAGTAAAAAAGCGGCTCTTTATGTGCACAAAATCTTTCTTAGGAAACGCACACACAAATAAATTCCACATCAGTTTATGATATTTTCGAGCACTGCATGGTGAGCCAGTTGCATTTGAATACTATTTTTAGTTCTGACTAATGATTTTTGATACTTGTTCTCAGAGATAGAGATACATTCGTAAATTTATTTTTCCCCATATCGCCAGTGAATCATTTCATGTTCCGAGAATCGATATACTAAGTTGGTCATGTACCTATAATTATCAGAGAAGTACCTATTTCGCAAGTAACTTCTCACAGTAAGGCCCGCCACTGTCCTACAATCCTCCACCAACCCGGAAATTGGCCCCCGTGGTGGAGTATGGCCTAACCTTCCTGCGATGCAGGAAGAGATCCATGCCCCAACAGTGTGGACATACAAGGGTTGATATCGACCTATTTCGCACTTTGTCCGACGGGAGCCCGCAACGTGTAGTGCTGATGAAGCGACAGGGATCTGTCAGGATCGTGGCAAGTGGCAGACCCGATTCTGTTAGTGCATTATAGTACCATGGTTCATGGTCGTTTCACGTGGGGTGTTTTTTAATAACATTGACACCTAGAACGTTCGATGTATGTGCGCGCGTAAACTTGAAGCAGCGACGAAAGTAAAATCGCCATTTCATTGTACGAGTACCAATCAAAAGCAAAATCTAGGCCCTGGGCTCTGACCCTCCGGGATATGGCCGTGAGCTTATGTTATGTTTTTATGTTGTCCAATGCTTATCCTAGAGATGAAAACAGAGGAATAGAAAGCTAGAGAGGAGAGGCACTGAAAGAAGGATTGTTACCCTCGGTTTCCTGTACACTAACTAGCTGTTAATCTAATGTAAACATATGACAGTTCTTTTTTTCGTGTGCATTTTAGACAAACACTACTGTTAACTAGTACTTAACATAGTTATATTTTAAACGGGTCTAATCGCAATTATTTATTTGGTAAAACGTAATTACCAGTAAATACAAGTGACGCGCCTTATCACCGGACCTGTCCGTTGGCGTAGTGAGTGTTGTGTGTCAGCCAGCTGCGAAAAATTAGAAGTGACTACCCACAATAATTGACTGTTCTCGCCACTTCAGTCTACCCGAGACCACGGCAACTGTGACGCTGCCGAAACTTCGGGAATTAAGGTAATTAGGTCATAGTCGTCAGGCTATGCAAGTCCACTGCCGGACACAGCCCTCCCCTAAAGAGCGCCACGTTGTGCTATCATAGGGGGTAATGCCCATAATCCCAACACTGGGCATGCGGGTTGGGGATCGCAGTTCGGTGGAATTGTACTGCAGGGGGCGCTGCTGCCCACCCCCCGGTTTGTGTCCCTTAGTCGCCTTTTACGACACCCGCGGGAGGAATTGGGAATAATCGCGACTAGACCCGTTTAATATATAACTCTGTATCAGCGCTTCAAATTGCCAATCCGCAGTGGGTACGGTAACTAAGCCCATACTCTCTCTATCTGAGAGAAGGCCTGTGCCCTGCACTGGTGTTGGCAACTCGAGCAAGTGTACCAACATTGAGAAATTCATTCCCTCCAAAGCAGCACGAATGTGTGCACATGTAATACCTTGTTTTTATTTAATTCAGTTTGTACTATTTTAATTTTTAATGCACTAACCCGTGCTAAGGACAAATTTAAAAACCTATTTAGAGGCTGAAAATTTCACCCATACCGGGATTCGAACCCGCAACCTCTGGCTATCCGTGCCAGCGTGTACGTAATACAGAGAATAGTGTAAAGAGGTTCGAAATTTCACTGATGCCGGTGAGTCGCCCATTGGCTCATTGGTAGAGCGCTGGCACGGATAGCCAGAGGTTGCGAGTTCGAATCCCGGCATGGGTGAAACTTTTAGCCTCTAAATAGGTTTTTAAATATATTCAGTTTGTCGTCAAGATCTTTGTTTTCATCATAAATTCTTCGCCTCCATCAGCAACATACAGTCTACGCTCAAAACATGGTCCTTCGAATGAGGACGAAAAATACTACTGTGATCTAATACGACGACGATATCGACAAGACTACCTACATGCTGCGAACTATAAAACCACAATCGTCAACAAGCTGTAAACATAGCTATATGGATTTTCGTCAAAGGGGTGAGCTGTCTAGTTCCGGCGAGCTACATATGAATCCACATTATTAAACCATTAATTTCATGTAATTTGATACGAAAATTTCTTAGTTCATTCATTTCTCTCAAAACAACAGGGACAATATAGGCTGTATAAAAAAACGACAATAACAGTGCTCGACTTGGCTGTATGTCTGAACTCTTTATGTCAGTTAGATCGAATATTGTAATCTCGTTCTGTCGTTTATGCCCTTTAGACTCGGCCATGTTTGTTTATGTTGTTGCTGATAAGGTCTCAGAGAACCATTCATAAATGATTTATTAATGGAGTTCGGAATCAGAACAGATTGTGATGATACTTTGTGGTTTCTGTCGGCCTTAAGGTTACCTCATTATTTTTTGCCGCTCCTTGCTGTGTTCAGTGTTGCTAGATGGGGCGATTTATCGCCTTTCGGGCTATCTGAGGTGAATTGGCGACTAAAAAATGCTATCGGTGACCTGTTGCCAAGGAACTCTCATGGAAGCTTAATCAATATTTTTTTGCGACTTTTGAGCTACTTGGGAAATCAGAACCCTTCCTTTGTCCGCAGCATCGTGGGTTAGCTGAAAGAAAATACTATCTAGTATTAAGTTCGCCTTTCTACAAATTAGGTTTTAGTGCAATAAAGAATTTCTCATTCATTCGTTCGTTCGTTCGTTCGTTCGTTCGTTCGTTCGTTCGTTCGTTCGTTCGTTCGTTCGTTCGTTCGTTCGTTCGTTCGTTCGTTCGTTCATTCATTCATTCATTCATTTTTTCTATCATTCAGAACAAATTATATGCATGGTTTGCGTAAACGCGTCCATATTTTGTCGATTTATCGCGTTGTTTGGATTTGTAGCGTTATTAGTATTAGGATCTATACTATAAGCGGCAATAATACTATAAAAAGGTATTTTTATATTTGTGAAGTTATAGTAGCAATACCACTCGCTGACGGTGAAGGAAAACGTCGTGAGGAAACCTGAGTGCCCGAGGTGGTCAAATACCTCAGCGCTTGGAATTGCCAAACCGCGGTGGGCACGCGTGGCAATTAAGCCCATACTCTCTCTCAGAGAGATTGCTTGTGCCCTGCAGTGGGACGTATATAGGCCACATAAAAGAAAAATTTATTGCTGGTCGGCCTATTCCATTTAAATGTCCCAGGCACTGCTGGGTCCGAGTGGTCCCTTCACTCATCTAGTGTGAAGATGCCACTGAACGCTGTATGTTCTCAACCCGTTTTATGTCCCCACTGCTGGGGCACGGATCTCTTACTGCATCGCAGTAAGGTTTGGCCATACATACCCCACCGCGGGGTCAAGCCCAAGTTGTAAGACAGTGGCGGGCCTTACTATCACAAGTTATCAAGCCGCCAATATTTATACATCTTATCACGTAGATGCAAGGGCCAAAGTTTTTGTCAGTCCAGTATCTGGCAACACTGACTGCGTCTAAAATATCGTTATTTGGTTCCATTTTTTTCGAGAAGTGCCCAAGAATAGATCAGTGTTCCGCGCGATTAAAAATGCATTAACAGACTTACTTCTTTTCTTTTTAGGGGTGATTGCCCTTATGGTATCTTTAGTTATCTTTTATTGCATCCTTAACTACTGTATTAATGTTTGTTTCGTTTTTTGTTTTAGGTAAGTGGCGACGCTCATGCAGGTGCCGGGTAAGCCTTAGATTTCTTGATGATACGACGAAGTAATTTTTTCGTATTATGAGGATTTTGATCGATATCAAACCTTGTTATGTCCCCACTGCTGGAGCACGGGTCTCTTTCTGCATCGCAGGAAGGTTAGGCCATACTCCACCACGGGGGCCAAGCCCGGGTTGGTGGAGGATTGTAAGACAGCGGCGGGTCCAACTGTCAGAAGTTATCAAGCCGCTCATAAGGCCTCGTCTTATGAAGAGAAATTACGTATATTTATGAACCAGTACCACTCATTAACTATAAAGGAAAACTTCGTCAGGAAATCTGAGGGTCTGAGGTGTCCACATACCTTCTCAGCGCATGAAATTGCCAATTCGCGGTGGGCACGCGTGGCAATTAAGCCCGCGTTCCCTTACAGAAGGCCTGTGTTTCCCAGTAGGACGTACCATATATTAAATTATATAATAAAAGAAACGTGAAGTATTTTCGTGCACTAACAGATGGTGGGCAGTATATTGAAAGTTGAGGTGAGACATTAAATTAAAATGATGCAATAATTTTTTTTAGAGCTTATCACTGGACAGAGCTTATTTCTGGATAAACAGATGCATAGTGCTGTCAGATAGCGTTAGATAGATCGATAAAATATTCTTTATTGTACACTGAAATTGCAGTAACAGAATTATATAAAAATATAGTGCAATTGGTGGGCTTATTACTAAAAGCAATTTCTTCCAGGTAACCATAGACGGAGACAGGAAAGAAATTAGAGACGGGTAGCTTTAAGTTAGGTTAGATGGCTTTAAATACTTTATTTATATTTTTATAACATGTTTTCGTTATAAAATTATCAACTATCAACCTGTTTGTGATGTCGCTGTTTCTGGTTCCCGCGATGCAGTGTATCCTAGTGTGGGGCCAGGAGCAATGTATGTGCCTGTATGCAAATTTTATGTTATGTTGACTAAGTATTTAAAGTATTAGACCCTGAGTCATACTCCCTGTTACACATTTCGGTCGAAGTCTAAGGGTTATTTCCGTGAGCAACCCCCAGAAATAGGATGACTCATCGCGACCTTTGTGACGAAACACGGTGACGTCAGCGCGCGATTGGATTATCACGGGAATCACTGGTATGAGCAATCCGGTTTGATCTGGATATTAAGATATATTAAGCTTGCCTAAAACGATGTTCAAAAAATGTGTTAAGTACACTTTGTTAAAAACCTATTTAGAGGCTAAAAATTCCATCCATGCCGGGATTCGAACCCGCGACCTCTGGCTATCCGTGCCAGCGCTCTTTCCAACTGAGCTAATGGGCGACTCACGGTTACGCACGCTGACTGTAAAACCGAAGGTCTCGGGTTCGATCCCCGGTCGGGTCCAACACGGAAACAATTTTTTCTAGTTTTTCTCGGGTCTTGGATGTTATCTATGTATTTATGTGTTAAATCTATCGTCAAGTTAGCAACTGTAACACAAGTCATTTAGTTGTACTTAGTATGGGCTAACGAGATCTGTGTAATATAATATGTCATTGACTATTTATTTATTTAATACATTTGGAGGACACAAATCAATGTTTGATCGTGCTTAGAATTGGAAATAAACTTCGATATCAACCCTTAGACGTCCCCACTGTTGGGGCACGGGTCTCTTCCTGCATCGCAGGAAGGTTAGGAAATAAACTTATCAAAAATAAATTATAGGCTTGAGTATAGTTTCTATGGAAAGTCTTAATAGACTTGTGACGTCTTTTTACGGTCCATTGAGATGTTTGAGGTTTTTTGTTAGCCTATAAACATCCCACTGCAGGGCATAGGCCTTCTCTCAGAGAGAGAGTATGGCTTTAATTACCACGCGAGCCCACCGCGTATTAACAATTTCAAGCGCTTAGGTATTTTAATACCACAGACACCCAGGTTTCCTCACGATGTTTTCTTTCACGGTTTGCTAGTGGTATTGCTGCTATAACTTCACAAATGCTTGTAACTTATTATTAGTAACTTATTTGAAGACGGTCACTTGCATTTGGGAGCCTGAGGATGCCTCGTGTTAGAGGCGAAACGCGTCGCGTGTTTTCTCACACAAGTATAATCATTGGTGTTGGTTGTGGTGTGTTCGTGTCTTGCTTCTGCTTGAAAAAGTGGGAGGGAGGGCGGTGCATTAGCTAACCGCATGGTGCTTGTGGGATTTTTGGCGGAATTCAGCAAAGTAATTGTAACTTTTTAATGCTTTTAACTTAATTAGCACGCGTGCCCACCGCGGATTGGCGAATTCAAGCGCTGCAAGCGGACAAATTTCTAGCGGACACTTATCTTGCCCTTCGTTTATAGATAGATAGAGAACACTATCACGTCATCACAGCTTATCACATCACATGACACTATGGCACTTGACACTATATATAATATTATAAAGGCAAAAGTTTGTGAGTGTGTAGGTATGTTACTTCTTCACCTCTTAACGGCTGGAGCGCCTTTAATAAAATTTGGTATGGAGTTAACTGATACCATGGATTAACACATAGGCTACGTCATACTGCGGGAAAATATCTTATTCCCATGGGAAAATCGGTAAACCGCGGGTAACACCGCAGGGCAGAGTTAAGAATGGAAATCACAAAGATATGTCTTAACCTAAGAGAACAGATGGCGGCCTTATCACTAAAAGTGATCTCTACAATAGATTACCTTAGAAAACCGATTTAGGGGCTAAATTTTCCACCCATCCATGCCGGGATTGGAACCCGATGTAAAAACCTAACTGCAAAGTACTCGGGGCTGCAAGTGATGCAAATTACTTCAGCCAGATGTCGCTGCCTGTACGTAATACAGAGAATATTGTAAAGAGGTTCGAAATTTCACTGATGCCGGTGAGTCGCCCATTAGCTCAGTTCGAAAGAGCGCTTGCACGGATAGCCAGAGGTCGCGGGTTCGAACCCTGGCATGGGTGGAATTTTTAGCCTCTAAATAGGTTTTTTAAACTTATCCTTAGCACGGGTTAGTGCATTAAAAAGAGTATAATAGATTACCTCTTTGGTAGAAGCATGCCCGCTAAATCACTCATACTGGCATGAGCCCTTGGTAAAATTGCTTATTTAGCGAAGTGCTGTGTTTTATTATTAATTACAACAATAATATTTTATTGCCCTTAAACATACCCTGCGGTTTGACATTTAGCTTTTTTTATACGCACCCGTAATTTAATGGCAGTTATTGTCATAAGTACATCTCACCAGGTACAGTGGGACAAAATCGCCCGTTGGTAAGCGAAGCTGGGGTAGGGGTTATCCCACTGAATCAAGTCAAGGTATGTTATTCAAAATTACGTAGAAACTGTGAATTATCTAACGTTACATGCGAAACCAGTTTTCTAGTTTTATTAATATTTTCGTTTTTGTAAAATACATTGCAAAACATGTCACAGAAAAGTGTCAATAAAAGCCCTAGATAATTTAAAATCTATACACCTAACCTAGGACAAAAACGTGGTACAAAATTGCGTTTCCTCTAAAAACTGTATTTTTAGCAAAGCCTAATATTTCACACTTTCTGATGCCTTCGGTAAGTCAGTGTGCCGCGGCACACACTTTGCAGAACATTACTTTTTAGGAAAGCCAGACACGCAAAGAGAGGCTAAGCGATAGGGCTGTTGGCACCCTTAAGGCGCTGAACCCTAAAACGACTTATAAAGACAAATATGGCCAATCAAAGGCACCGCCCTGAGACTTATCCGAACCGATGGTTCCCATAACGATTTCCCTTGGAATGTCGTCGACTACGGGAGGGAAATCTACCTTGTACGCCTCAAACGCCTTTTCTCAAAGAGACAAAAAGAGTTTTTAACCTACTGCGAAATCGGAGGAGGGTTGCGTGTTTCGCGCGCATATTGGATAATGTGATCCGCGCCTTGATTATGTAACTTTCCACGTTCCAGAGAGAAAATAAATACTCAAACTATTTTAGCTCCGGAAGCTAAATCTTCGTGTGAGATTTAGTGCTTTCAGAGGTTTCTCTACATTAAAGAAGAAGAAGAAGAAGAAAAACATTTATTATAGCCACAGTACACACGCCACAGTAACAAAACAAACTTATAACACAAACACGGTAACATAAATGTCACGGCGTGTCACTGCCGCTATAAACGCCAACTGACTCAGCCTATGCTGATGGGCAAGCCTTCAGCGCTGATTTTCAGTCAGTGCCAGGAGGTGTTCCGCGAGCGTTACAGACTGCGGTGTGGTGCAATCATGGAAAATACCATATTGAATAGAATACTTATAATGTAATAAAGAGTAATAGTTGTATAGAATAAAATACGTAATATGCATACAGAATGAAACAGATACTTAAATAGTTTTAACTAGCTGACAAAATAAACTACGGTATACACAAACAAAAAACTTACACAAATGAATATAGGTATAACTACGATCAGTTCAAAATTGGACTGATACAAATTTATGAATATAGTTAAATACATTAATGATATATAATCAATACACACATATATTTACTTAAATAAGCGAGAAAAAAAAATAGGATATGCATATATACAAATACAGTGTTGCCATGTTGCCCTACCATGCGATTGCAGACTCGTGTCAGTTTTTGCGGCGTGAGGTTGGAAGGGAGGGGAGTAGCGGTCTCTGAAGCTCCAGCAAATATGCCCTGAGCTTGCGCCCAAAAACATATGAACTGGACGCTTCACGGATTGGGGGAGGAATGTCATTCCAACACTTGGACGCCGCAAACTTAAACTACCGCGGGAGATGAATTTTGAATATGAATGAATTTTAAAGATGAATTTTGTAGTTATTAAACTCCACTAAGACTTACTTCAACTATATTTTTATTGGAAAATGTCACACGCAATCAAAAGAATAACTTAAACTATATAAATCCACAACAGTATCGCCATATCATATAAAATACTATTAATAAATAAGCAAAATGGTTATTTTAACAAAAAAAAAAAACCAAATTACACACACAATTCAAACAAAAATTTTCACTTATATAAATATACATCTGTGTGCAAGAACGAAATATCTACTGGACTTTTTCGTACAATTATGTGGCTCAATATCACTGTCACGTATCAGATATCCACTGAAATGCATTATCCACTATGTGCGATACATATTACGCCTCATATCTATATGGCAAAGCTAAGTAAACTTTCCTCTTTGAAACGCATATGTGTACGTGGAACGTTACATGATCAAGGCGCAGAGACCGTGGAATGAAAGATGATGTAGTAACTAGAATTGGCAAAGGTATGTTGCCTTGGTTTAGACGTGTGGAAAGATAGACAGAGAATGTTTTATTGTACATAAAAAAAATATTACACCGAAAAGGAAGAAGGAGACTGAAGAAATATTTGTGGGTAAAAGGGCCGGTAAAGGACGTCCCAGCAGGACATGCTTCGACGAAATAAAAACGTTAAATGAGGTGGAGCCAGATTAGAACCCTTCACCATGATGTTAATCCATGTAATGTTATTGTTTTGTTTAATTAAGGGGCCTCCAGGTCTATTTTGTAATATTTTTATAGAGTTTCTGTGACCTTACAAATATAGGATGTATTACCGAAGTTAAAAAAATAGTACAATACCAAGAGCGTCCGAAAGCGACATCCATGCACGCCGAAATAAGAAGAAAATTGATGCTGCTAAAAAAACCAACACACTCGTATAGGTCTTGTTTTTAGCAGTCGGGTTTTTGTTATAGATGTAATTTTTTTACCAACACAATAACCACTTACCGCGTTTGTTAGGCACCCCGCATTGCAAGCACCGATTCGTATGGT